>LPNX010010563.1:107234-133888 GCA_001517045.1 Pseudotsuga menziesii | reverse complement strand
AGAGTGCCATTGCACTCTCATCTACAGAAGCTGAGTACAGAGGAGTTGTCAATGCAGCAACTCAGTGTTATGGTTGCAGGGTTTACTTGGAGAGTGTGGTTTCGAACGTGAGTACTCAACTACCATCAGAAGCAGAGAACCAGACACATTGAGATTCACATGCACTACATCAGAGAGCTTGTGCATGATGGCATCATTCACCTACTCTTCTGTTCATCTTCAGAACAAGTAGCTGATATCTTCACCAAAGCATTTTGTGAGAAGACCTTCAGCAATCTCAAATCACTGCTGGGGATTGCTGATCATGCTGTAAAGGCATGAGTGGAGACAAGATTCTACAATTTTGTTTTACAGTCCATGTTTAAGGGAGGATTTTCCCAAGTTGGTTTTGCCTCTTTCCTTGGTTCATATGGACTTGCAGTATGTAAAAGGGTGACTAAGTCTTGTTGCTAGGACCTACATTTTTGATTTATTACTCATAAATTCAGGCTTAAGGGGGGGTGTTAGAATAATCAAACCCATAGTATTACCCACTTAGACATTAATTCATTTATTTTTGTCTTATTTGCCTAGTTCATGAGTCCCACCATGTTCAAGTTGCTAATTGCCTATCCATAGAGGTCAAACTTGCCATATTTGACTCATGAAGCGCTTGGGAAAGCCTTAGGAATCAAATATGCTTTATTCCTAGCCTCCTCGGCACCCTTCTGCTTTTTCTGCTTTGTTGACTGCTTTTTCAATTTTTAAAGCACATAAGGAAAGCAAGACTAGGTGAGGTGAACCTGTTTTATTCCCCTTTCATCCTCCACTCTTTCCTCCATGAAAAAGCATGTATGAGCTTCCATTTCACCACTCATTAGCTTGCCCATGCACCCTTGCCAATTCGTGAGCCTCATGACAGATTTGGGATCAGCTTTTTACACCTATGGGGGATTTGCCTATTTTGGGTAAGCCTGCTTTATGCTAGTTTTGGATGCTTCCTCATGCATTCAATTTCTTCATGTATTCTATTTATTCAACAGCCTATGATATTACAGGGTTGGCTATTGTACACTGAGTTAATATAATTTTGTGTTACAGCTCCATTTTCAGTCTCCATTGTTGACAATTTTGCATGATCAATTGTAATTTGTTGTGAGTGAAATTAATCTATTGCTGGTCAGAATTTATACACTTTGGACTAAAGAATGCACCTGCTATAGTTTCAAGAATTGTTGTCACTGTTTTTAAAGAGTTAATGCATAAATTCTTGGAAGTCTATTTCGATGATTGGACAGTTTATGAACTTATAAGAGATCATAATGTTAGTATCTGTATCATGCTAGAAATATGTTGAGAATATTAGATTTCCTTAAATTTGAAGAAATGCATATTTTTTTGGGCCATCTGGTATGTAAAGATAAGATACTAATGGATCCTGCCAAGATTTCAATAAATTCCTACCTACCCCCACCCACTTCAATTAAACAACTATGAACTAAATTAGGACATATCAAGTATTATCATCAATTCATACTGGGCTATGTTGAAATTACTGGTCCAATGGAGAAGCTTCTAAAAAATGATGTCAAGTTCCAGTGGAATGAAGAATTCCATAAGAGTCTCAAAATATTAAAGGAGAATATGGGTTCTATCCTAATATTGGTTTTTCCATATTGGAAGGAGTTTCATGTTCACGTCAATGCATCGTATGTCACACTAGGAGCTATACTAGATCAACCTAGTGAGGGGTCCATCAACCATCCCATTGATATTTCTTGTTGGAATTTATCGACGATAGAAAATGTTGACACAGATCTGTCGACAAGGGTTCACTCTCTATCAACACCCTTATCACACCGATCTCCCTGAGCACCGACCCATACATTTTTAACCTTGTCTAACAACACCTATGGAGTAGATGAGCTCTCACCCGAGATGCTCAAGGGATAACTGTCGAAACCAAGTTTCCATAGTAAGAAGGAGGATTCAGCATATACTGTCACACTATCACAACATTACTTAGGAGATCCAAGGATTGGTTCATACATTCATAGATTCATATCATCATTTATCAACTCATATTAACCTACTCAGATCTCAACAGAATTATTGATGCATAAACATATATACCAACATAGCATCATTCATAACAGGAAACCATCGCATCATTAAAAAATAAACGTCACAATGCAATATTCATCCACATCACATTGCATGCAAATAGGAAAACCATAAGAAGTAAGAAGACACAATGTTTCTATCAATTCTCCCTTATGCCATATTAACTTTCCATCAAAACACAGGTTCCCAAAATAGTTCCTCAATTCAGATCTCCAATCATAGATAGATCATAGATAGATTGAAGATCAAGACTCAAGATCTTGCATAGAATAGAATACTTAACTTTTACAATCCTAAATCTATTTATATGCTTGCACCTTTACATCTATTGTCCACTTAAGTCAACTTCATAACTACTTGGACAAAATTATACAAAATAACAACCAAAATCTACAAAATATGACCACAATATACAAAACATGACCAAACTGCCTTGCACACCATCTTCCACCTTGCGTAATAGCTTTGAATTTGCACAACATCCTTGATCCTACGTAACTAATTATCTCCAAAAGTGCTTGCCACTAGGCCCCCAACATAATCTTGTGGCTCACCCTCAAGCCACGTCAGCTAAAAATAGTGTAGCCATTGATCTTTACTTTGAAATGTTCATACTATTTGGTGACCTCTGTGACCTGTTTTTTCACTTTGTCGCTCATTTCCTTGAATTCTGTCACTTCATGCTCCAATGGATTCTCAACAATATTTGCAGTGACATCCCTTGTCCATCTTGAACTACTTACAGCACTGAAACTTCTTTCATTGAGAGATGCACCCCAATGTCCTATAATTATTCAAGCCGCATTGTGCTTCGTTTTTGGTGCTCCATTTCCTTTGTGACACACCGCTGCAATTCCTTCAAATCGACTGCTTTCGTTATCTGCACAACTGGAGGCATCTCTCAGAGCAATGTCCTCAATATAGATAGCTTTCCCTCTACCTCCTATAACTATGTGTTGAGTTTCTCCAATTTCTCATCTTGGACTACATTTCCCCAAAACTGTGTAGTTGCATCTATAACTTATTTTTCCTCTGTCTCCATCTCTTCCAACTGCATTTCCAAGTCTCCAATGGTTCTTTTTCATTCCGCATCCTACTACAGTGGTGTTCCTGGATTCACCAACACATGGATATATTCAATGTTGCGCTTAAGTTATGTAATCATGTCTCCGAGATGCTTCTCTTTTTCCTCAACATCCATTTCTGTAGTGATTTCTGGCACTTCTTTGTAGGAAAAAGAAACTTCCTGTTCTAGGTGCACCCCGTCGTCCCATAGTCACACTTTTTCCATCGTCAATCTATCTTGCTCCTTTAGTGCTATGATATCATTCCTTGCTGATGCTTATTTTTCCTGCGACTTTAAAAGGTGATCGCCAATCATTTGTTCCTGATTAACTAAATCCTAATTTGCAACCCTCTTCAATTGGACCAATGTCTGGGTTGACAGTTCTTTGATGTCCAGGGAGAGGTCTGGGTTGTCTTGATTGCATGCTGTGAAATTTGTACATTCTAGATTAAATTTTATGTAGTTATCTCTCCTACCTTCTGCAAAGCATTTTCTTTGGGAACTCTCTGCAAAATTGCATCAATCAAAGAATTTATACGAGTGTTTATCTCTCAAAATCCTTCAATAGTCTGCTTCTTCAAATTCTCTTCAGTTGCAATAGTTTCCATTTTGATAGCCACAATAATACAGTCTACCTGTGAACCTATCATTGGCACTGTGCCACTGGATTCACCCTGTTCCATATCTTCTTGGTTATGGTTTCGTCAAACATCCACTCTGACTCTGAGTTTGTTGGGGCCCTTGATGATTCCTTGCGTGACAGGTCACTATCATGCACCGATGTCAGTTCTATAGGTGCTTCTGCTGGGGGACCCGCCTCATCATTTGATTATTCTTTTGCACTTATCGATGCTTTCTAGTCTGCCAACCACTCTGTGAATATGATGTATAATTCCTCCTCAGTCATCTTGTATTGGGTCTCCAACCATTACTTCTGAGTGTCCTGCTACGCTTGCACATAGATAGCATGTGGGCCAATAGAAAATCTAAGAACTCGCTAGTATTTCGTCACTACTTTCTCTGTAAGCCGCAAAATATTCACAGCTGTGACTTGTAATTATTCCTAATACAACCAAAGATGTATTGCGTAGTCCTTCAACTTGTCTTCCTGGATTAGGTACCAAAGGTTCTGGTATCACGCTCCCTT
Organism: Pseudotsuga menziesii; assembly: GCA_001517045.1. NCBI lineage: Eukaryota > Viridiplantae > Streptophyta > Pinopsida > Pinales > Pinaceae > Pseudotsuga > Pseudotsuga menziesii. Next base: position 129,572 of record LPNX010010563.1, on the reverse strand, counting down.
ACATACTTGGGAAGCTGTGATATCCATGCCTTTAATAGTCTTATGGCTCCATCGATGCAACTAGTGCAATCAAGATGAGAAACTCACTATATGTGAAGGTGCGCTTTCCTGCTTGCATGATCATTGCATCCTCTATCAACTAGTTTAAGAAAAAAATGACCAGTTCATCTACACTCCTGCAACACACTGCTCAGCATAGGAAACCACCCCTGAGGTACAGTGGTTAGGATGATTCTTTCGCACTACTTTTTCGACAAGAATCCTGGATTCTATGTACACAACCCTCTCATTGATGCTATCTACCTTGTATGTGTTCTTGTTGTGCTCCAAATAATACTTTTTCTTCATATTTGCTGCTAGTCATTTGTCCTTGTCCTTTCCCCTAAAATATTGTGATGGGTTGGGTCCCTCCTTAGGCATCCCCATGATTTCTGAGATAAATTCAATGGTGACTGGAGCTAGTCGATCCAACCATAGGTATCCTCCATGAAATAATGCCAATAGTTGCTTGGAGCATGAATTTGCTTCTGTTATCCTCCTAAAATGTGGCATGTGAATCAGGCCTAACAGCGTCGACTTGTCCAATCCCAACACTCACTCATGTGTATTTCACATCGTCGGATTCTCCTCTAGTCTCATCCTATCCTCAAATGGATCCACCATATAGTCAGTGAAGGCGAGAAAGTCATGATTCTCATATTTCATCTTGGCTAGATAGGGTGCGATGTCAAAGGTGCACTTCATTCCTTTCGGAATTGCAGCCATCTTGATGGGGTACTTTTGATTTTTCATGGGTTTCTGCTCCTTGGCATAACTCTGCATGGGGGGACATACCCAGGGATTTCCACTGTGGTTACCCCAACCCTTCCCATGGAGGTCTCAACCACCTCTATGTCTTCTCTCATTGAACTCCTTGTTTGTCTCTTCTATTGCTGTGGAGACTTGGGCCGATCGATCCCTCTCTTCTTCCTCGTGAATGGCGATGAACCCATTGGCATACTTACTATGTGGAAACCAATGAAGGGTCAATCCTTATCATTTTCACTCAAAATATCTTGGGGTTCTACCCACTACATTACTCACCAATGCTCGATAACTCACTCTACTCACACTGCAACTCACTCACAACTCTGCAACAGAGCTTTGCGACTCAATATCTGCAATATGCTCTCAACAACTAATTCTTAATAATGGTGATTTCAACCCATGATTCGCCAATTCTTATAGCACAGGGTCGATTGTGTGAATGATTTCTCAATCATAAAATCCAAATCCTTCATTTATTTCCTGAATCCACCATTGATCCTCTTGATCTAATGGTCGGATCCGTCATTAAGGTGCGTCTCGTCAAAGAGTGCCATCGACTAACTAGTTTAACTACTGCATTTACTGCTGATTTGACTCTATCACATGCCTATGGACGTCACGACATGATTCCCTAACTGTGACTATGATACTTCTACTTGCACAACCCCTTGCTCCTAGTGCGCCATTCTCCTACTTACCATCTTATGCAAAAACAATTTTTGTTTCATGCGCAATGCCTTAAGCATCATGCAACACTAGACCCTTCATGTAGGAAACATCGCACCATCTAACTATTGCAGTTGTACTGTGCCTCCCGCAGTAATGGAATTGATAACATATGGATCTAGCCAATGCATCTGCAACTTACCTAGATGTTTGGTGAACTTGTTGTCATACATCAACACTTGGTCTCCTTACTGAAATTGCTTGTTCTTGATGTGTCGATCATGCCAAGATTTCTGTCGATCCTTCTCAATGCGTTGGTGAAATCCTGCAACAAAACGGTCTTCCTCTAGTTGCACCAATTGAGGTAGGTGTTCTTCTAATGCTCCTTCATCATCCATTCTGGTTGCTACTGCAATGCGCAAACTTGGAACAATGTACTCCATTGGCATGAATGCCTCCTGTCCATACACAAAATTGAATGGTGTATGCCCTGTTATCCTTTTACAAGTGGTACGATACACCCATAAGACTGCTGGAATATTCAAATCCCAATTGTCACAATTTGCATTACAGACCTTTTTGAGTGCGTGCTCCAACACCTTGTGGAATGCCTCAAATGTCCCATTTGCTTATGGATGATAAGGGGTAGTCTTCTTATGCTCTATTTTAAGATCCTTTGTCAGTGCACTAACAATGCGATTGATGGAGTGACTCCCTTGATCGCTCATTAATATATTTGGAAAACTGTTACACTGAAAGCTCATCATGTTGAGTAATGTTTTAACCCTATTCCTCAATCCCTAAAGTTCTCTCTACTAAACTGGGTTGATTTGAGGTTGTTCCTACCCTTTTTACCCTCTCTAGATAGGCCGATGCTTTTCTCCTTCATGATAGGTGTGTTGACCACACTCTTTATCCTAAAGAAAGGTGTGTCAATGGTCTTTCCTTTCATGCTAAGTGTGTGGTGGCACTCTTTCCCCTTATGCAAGGTGTGCCCGCACTCTGTCTCCTACTTCTAGGTGCGCTAATGGTGTTTTGAGGGAAAAAAATGAATCTCCGAAGCTCTTCTCGAAGGTAGATGAAGCAGAGAACTTTCCCTACATTCTAGGTAAGGTGGCATTCAGTTCCTTAACCTATGGGAAATATCCTTTAGACCCCTCCTCCTAATCCTCAACCTACTCTATCCCTTTTGCCTTATAAGTTGAACCCTCTCTCCATTGTGAAGGGAGGAAGGACTATGGTACTTTTATGCTGGTGGAATTTCTAGGTGATCCTTATCATCCTTTGGAGGCTTGATTTGTATTGTTGGATGAAATATTGCAACATTAAGGCTAGGTTGTGATGTTCTTTCCTATGTAATTCTATGTATCTCCTTGATTACATTAATAAAAATCTCTTTCCATAAACTTTACTATTGCTGATGATATTTAGAGATTTCTTCCTCAACAATTAGCTTAGATCAATTCATTTTTAGAGACACATGTACTATTTTCTTGTTTCCACTAGTTATACAAGGTTTTGTATCTCAAGAAGTGAAGGCTTTGGAGCTTGGATCAATAAATAGAGAAGAGGATCTGCAGATTTCAGGTAAGTGATCTATCTGTTAACTTGCATTTTTATTTGATCTAGGGAAGTAGATTATATTATGTACTTGCTTTGTTCTAGATCCACTTGGAATAGGGAGATTTGGCTTGAGTCTACTTGAGTAGATTCATCTGATAACAAACTTGGCGACTCTGCTAGGGATGTGCATTTATATGATTTCTTTTGTTTTTGATTTCATATCTCTTTATTAATCCTTTTTCTAGCATCTAGAGACCCTCCCTCCTTTAGATTTTGTCTTTGAAGAGTGTATTGCATCCTATTTATGCTCTTTGGATCACTATTAGACCTTCTGCCCTCCTCCCATAGGAAATATGGCTTTTACCCTGTTTGTTTCTCCACCAACGCTCCTAGGTTATGTAAACAGAGCGCTGCTGGTATTATTTTATAGTGTCGTAAGTGTTGTCTCCATCGATGCTCTTTTCCTTAAGATATAGAGCCCCATCGATGCTCTTGTGTAGTGTTGTAGGTGCACCTTCCCCTCCTAGGTGCTCTTGTGTAGAGTTGTAGGTGCCCCTGCCCCTCCTAGGTGCTCTGGTGCAGTATAGGAAGGTGTGCCTACCCTTTGAAACTTGGATGTCAGCTCATATTTCCTTCTTTTTTGGGTTTTGGTTTGATGGAGTGTGGTGTTTAAGATGCATATGATAGTCATACACCCCATAGAATCGGCATCATCTCTTTTTGGAGTTGGTTTTGTTGATTTTGAGATGCTTTACTAGTCAAGAGAATGACTTGGTTGTGGTACAAAATTCCAATACTCCACCTATTAGTTATTCCTTGCCATTCCTAATAACATTTCCATACCTCTTTAGATCAGTTTTGATTCTTAGATATGATATCCAAACCCTTCCCCCCCCCAATCATTGAGTTTTGGTTTCATTTTGGTTGTTTGGGAACAATTCTTGACTGTTTGGAGTTATTTGGGTGCTTGTCATATTTCTTTTGATTTCTGAATGAATGAAGTACTGTAGATATTCTCTCTTTTTCTGTTTGTAGATGTAAAAAGAGTATAGTTATCAAGTTTCAATTTGATATATGCATTTGAAAATCAAAGTTCTTCTTTACTTTGTTTTGTGAATTGTTAAGGTGTGTTGCATCTTTGATTTCGTTTGCACTTTTTGGACTAGTATTGCAGAAAGTTAGAATTAGTGCACTCTAGGAAGGAATATATTATTTTCTTTATTGTTTAGATTCATGTTTGTTTGAATAGAAACTCAATCAAAAGAGAATAAAAATAAATAAATAACCCAAAAGCCCTCAGGCTAGGGGGGTCGTCCACCCCCAGGACCCCCCTATAGCTCGTAAGAGAATTCATAGGTTTGTTCAAGAATTGTGGTTGATGTTAGTCCTTAAAGCTTCATGTCTAGCTTTGAATAGAACTTGGTTTTCATAGATCTTTAATTTCTTTATTCTTTAATAGAAAACTCTTTTTCTACCTTAGGTAGATTTCATCGAAAGAGAAATGTGCATTTTCATGTAGCTAGGATTTGCATTCTTTTTGTACATTTCCTGTCTACACCTCATGCATCCACTTAACTGCTCAATATAAAATTAATGCTATCTTAGGTTTAAAATAATTTAGTAACTCTGTGTAAGTTAGTGACATGTTCTGGCGTCGTTAAGCATGGAAACTATAATTTTATTCCTGGAATGCATTCTCAGGATTCTGTGGTTCTTCCACGTACCATCGGTATATCGAACGACCTTTCACGTACCCTTGAGGTATATAGAAAGGTACTTCATGTACTCAATTGTATATCAAAAGGTGCCTTTTGTATGGTTGTGCATTAGACAACATCACTACGGGCTTGAGCTCCCCCATACCTAGTGTATATTGGGAGACCCTCTTAGGATTCATGTGACCAACTCAGTTAACCTTTTTTTCATCTTGGCATTGCGAACAATACATTGAGAACAATACTTGGGGAGATCACTACACACATGTCATCCAAGTAGTCGGGTATTCAGGTAAGGGTATGGTCCCAATCCTCCTTGTCATGTTTTACTATTGGACCTTGTAATATATAGTGAGTTGTGAAGCCTTGATAATCCCATGAGGATCTTGACCGTTCATCCACTCCTATTCACACAGTTTTCTTGTTGCTTTTATACTTGAGTGGTGTTTTTTTTGTGTGGTACTTCGGATATTCTTAGAGAGTTCAGATATGGGAGAATTTCCTAGGACCACCAATCAAGAGAACCCTTTTCAAGGTATGTCTTTTGTTTCTCCCTCTTATCAAGCTATTGGTCCTCCCTTTATGGCCACTTTGAATCTTCCCGGATTGACTATAGGATCACTTGTATGGTTATTCTCCAATCCTATCATACCAAATGCATCCTTTGTGTCAGAACGAGGTCCTTAATGCATGAGCATCAACCTCATGTTAATCCTTCTCCTTCTTCGTCGCATGTTGAATCGACTTACCTGTCTTCCTCTTCACATGTGAAAACTCTAATGTTTGTAAACGGGTGGGTAAGAAGAAGATGAAAAGGAAAGCTAAGAAGAATAAATCTAAGTAGAAGGTCATAGCTCCAACCTTTGATCACCAAGTTGGAAGCTGACCAGCCACTGATCATCATGCTAGGAGTCTTGATGTAATTGTTTCCGACTCGCATAAACCTAAGTTCCCTTGTATAATTTGGAAGGGTGATCACATTCTCAAGGGCTGTCCCAGTATTTTCCATGTGTCAGAAGTGTGGTCTAAACAACCCGTGTCATTAGTGTCTGATCATAATGATGATGATGCCCCGTCAACAAATGACTTTGTGAATAATATTCGTAAAGGAAAGGCTAGAAATAATTTCTTTCTATGTAAGGATATGCATTGTACTTATCTTTTTCCTCACATGGATGAAGCTTCTAAGTTGTTGGAATATATTACTGTTCCTCAACAACATCTTTCAACTGGTTATCATAAGTTGTCCCTTTACATCCCATTGGTTGATAAAGTGGTCGATCCAAGTCCATGATCGGTTGATCCCACTCTCCCCTTGGAGAGTGAAGTTAAAGTGGTCAAATCAATGTCATATCCACCCAATCCCACTCTTTCATTAGAGAATGTTGAGACTGAAGTAGTCCCTTTGACACAATCTTCATCTTGTCCCTCTCTTCTAATCGAGAGTGAAAACCATCCAACTGAACCCTCTCTTTCGACAGAACCCTCTCCAAGTAGTGAGGTTATTTCCTTTGAATGGAGTAACCTAACATAATATCACCTTCATTCGAGTGTTCCTTTCCAGATATCTATGAGAGTTACTGCTAAGAGTATACTCCACACTATTGTTGATGATGGGGCTTCTGTTAGCATTCTATCCTCTACTACTTGGCAAGCCATAGGTTCTCCTTCACCTATTCCAACCACCGATCAGATACTGGATTTTAATCAAATACCTACTTCACCTCTAGGTATCCTTCCTCATTTTCCTATCACTTCGGATGGAAAAACTGTATATATCGATGTTATGGTAGTCCAAGGTCCCTTGGATTTTAATATGATCTTGGCATGATTATGTTTACACCATGAAAGCTATAGTGTCCACACTCTTTCGAGTGATTTATTTTCCCTAGTATGGGAATATTGTGACCATTTATCATCTTTGCTTCATTGAACCCGATCATCATATGACTCTGAGTCATCAGACTTCCCTAGATGTACCGCATGTTCTGTGGTTCCTTCCCCTTCTAGCTAGCTTCTTCCCATCATAGGTAAAATGGGGGGCATGGTTCAAACCTCGAGACATGATACTAGAGTTAATTCACTATCTTCTTATGTAAGGGGGAAACCCACCAACATATCATGTTGGATTAGAACTGCCCGTGAGCAAGTTCCCATTATGTTTCAAGCTCGATAAAAAATGAAATAGACATTGTAAGCATAGTTCCCATTCTGTTTCAAGCTCATTAAAAAATGAAACAAATTCATGTGAGCATAATTCTTATTCTGTGTCAATATCGTTAAAAAATGAAACAAGCACCCATGAGAATGGTTCTCATTATGTGTCAAGCTTGTTAAAAAATGAAATGGATGTCCTCAAGCATAGTTATTTTCTGTTTCATGATTTCATAAAAATGAAACAGGTCCCCTCAAGCATAGTTATTTTCTGTTTCAAGCTTGTGTAAAAATGAAACAGGTCCCCTCAAGCATAGTTATTTTCTGTTTCAAACTTGTGTAAAAATGAAACATGTTCCCCCAAGCATAGTTATTTTGTGCTTCAAGCTTGTGTAAAAATGAAACAGGTCACCTTGAGTAGTGTTTATTCTTGGTTTCAAGCTCGTTAAAAATTAAAACTGACCTTGAGTAGTGTTTTTTCTTGGTTTCAAGCTCGTTAAAAAATAAAATTGACTTTAAGAAGAGTTCCTTTTTCATTTCAAGCTCGTTAAAAAATGAAACAGATTCTTCCATTGTGTCAAGACTCAATATTAGAACCTCATTTCATCTACTTGTAAAGCAGATGAAACGAAGCTTCGGGGGAATGTACCCTACCTTTTTGGAATTAATCTACTTGGCAGTTATGCTGGGGGAAAGTACCAACCACTGGACATCATGTTGGTAATCACCCGTAAATGGGAGCCATTTTGAGAATACATTCTTTAGTTTTGAGCTCGCTAAACCATGAAACAACCCTCCGAGCATTTTTTTTTCTTCTATTCCAAGCTCGTTAAAAAATGAAGCAGATGCTCTGAGCAGTCTTTTAACTGATCTTGGAACTCATTGAAAACAGTAAGATGGTGTTGAGCTTACTTTTCATTTTTTGTGCTCCGGTTAAAACATTAAAACTGGTTTGAGATTAGTTTATCACTTTTTCGTGCTCTGGATTCAAACATGAAAAAGGTTCTTAGCACCTTTTATACCTTCAACGTACTTGTTAAAACTCAATGAAGAGGTATCAAGTATACATTTATTGTTTTTTAGACTCATTAAAATTGGATCATGAAAAAAGAACCCTAAAAGAGTCCTCTTTAAGCTCTTTTCGGACTCTTAAAATGTGAAAATATTGTTGTGTGAACTTGTCTTCTTCATGCTCATAAAAGGACCTGAAGAATCGTCTTCCTGGTGATAGTTTACCCCTTTTTTGGACTAGGGTGCACTACTTATGAAAAATGTACACTCCAACCAATCATGACTAGAAGAGTTCTCCTGGGCATCATTTTATACTTTTTCGGTCCTTGGGGACTAAATTTATGAAAAAGTCCATTCTGGAGTCTTCTTAGTCATTTTAGACTCTCTAAACGTGAAACGACAAATGAGTTTTCTTTCATTGGAATCATAAAATCAAATGATGAAGGACCCTTTCTGGGAATAAACCCCTCCTTTCTTAGGTTCATAAAACATATGAGAATGGACTCATTGCTTGATGAGAGATACAACGAGTATTTGTTACCCTCTTTGAACTCATCCTTCACGATGGGGTAAATTAAGGAAAGCGTTTGTTTTTTGTTATGGCAGTACATAGTCATTCTTGAACATGGTACTCATTTGCATATGCATTTTAGTACTTGAGTAGCCAGTTTGTCTTCGAGTCTTGCTGATTCCACGAGTCTTCTTACTTCCTTTGAGTTGTCTAAGAATACTCCCACTATTAGTTGCATTGGGGGATTAGTATCATTCTTATGTCAATACTGCCAAGTCATTCCATGCCCATGTTCAAGAGAAATTTGGTCATCTGTTCACTATCTACAGTCATTTTACCTTCTATCATGTTGGTCATATATAAGTTAGTTTCATATATCACTCGGCTGTTTGGTTTTCTCTAAACATATTTGATCGTGTTTCATGTCAATGATGGGGGATTCATCATGGCCCTCCTTTGACGAGTTTATTCCTGTCAACTTCAACACCTCATCTAGGAATTAAACTTAGAAACCAAGTTAGGTACCTTGGGCCTGCATGCCTCAATGGAAGGTTACTTCTCTTTCAACATGAGTTTACATCATTGAATCTTGATTGAAATATCTCATTGAGGGTTTGACTCCAAGTCCTTTATTTACATTTGATGGTATGTACTGAGATACCTCAGGAATCATTGACATCAATGGTGATTTCCCTCACACTTGTTCACAGTTTACATTAATGACTAGCAATCAAGTGGTTTCTACCATGTTCGACATCAATACATTGTAATCACATGGTTAGATTCATATCGTTGTGGGTTTGGCTTGAAGACCCTGGGTTATCTGATGTTTTTCCTAGGTTGCGATGGAATTTGTTTGAGCCATATTACACGAATACACATTGTATTGTTCGTGGTTGTGTTACCATCTCACCATGGATCTATGCTTGTGTCTAGTATCCATGACGATCAGTTGGTCTCTACTACCATGGATATGCATTGTATTGGTTGGAATCCATGTTATGAGTCATATGAGATTTGAGTCAGTTGTACTGCAACAACTTCTAGCCAACATCTTTGTCTTCGATTTCTTCACTTTACAAATCATTCACCTATCACATTCCTCTAATTTCATGCTTTGGGGGGCATTCTGTTACACTGAAATCTCATCATGTTGATCCATGTGTTAACCCTATGCCTCAATCCCTATAGTTATTTCTACTAAACTGGGTTGATTTGAGGTTTTTCCTACCCTTTTTACCCTCTCTAGATAGGAAAACACTTTTCTCCTTGATGCTAGGTGCACCGATGACACTCTTTATCCTAAAGAAAGGTGCAATGACGCTCTTTCCCTTCATGCTAGGTGTTCCAATGTCACTCTTTCCCCTTATGCAAGGTGGGATGATGCTCTGTCTCCTATTGCTAGGTGCTTTGGTGGTGTTTTGAGGGAAAAAATCGAAGCATCGAGGCTCTTCTCGAAGGTAGATGAGGTGGAGGACTTTCCGTACATTCTAGGTGAGGCGGCATTCAATTACTTCACCTACGGGGAAGATCCCTTAGACCCTTCCTCCTGATACTCAACCTACTCTATCCCTTTAGCCTTATAAATTGAACCCTCTCTCCATTGTGAAGGGAGGAAGGACTATGGTTCTTTTATGCTGGTGTAATTTCTAGGTGATTCCTATCATCCTTTGGAGGCTTGGTTTAGATTGTTGGATGGAATATGGCACTATTAAGGCTAGGTTGTAATGTTCTTTCCTATGTAATTCTATGTATCTCCTTAATTAAATTAATACAAATCTCTTTCCATAAAAACTGTTGTTGTTGATGATGTTTAGAGTTTTCTTCCTTAACTGTTAGATTATATCAATTCATGTTTAGATACACATGTATTGTTTGCTTGTCTCCACTTGTTCTGCAGGGTTTTGCAGCTCAAGATCTAAAGGCTCTGGAGATTGGATCAACAAAGAGAGATGATGATCTATAGATTTTAGGTAAGTGATCTATATGTTGACTTGCATTTCTATTTGATCTATGAAAGTAGATTAAATTATGTACTTGATTTGTTCTAGATCCACTTGGACTAGGGAGATATGGCTTGAGTCTGCTTGAGTAGATTTATCTGATAACAACAACCAAACTAGGTAATAACATTATCGAACAAGAGCCTCACTGTTGTCACAGTAGTGCAATATTCAACTGGTTCGACCTCCGCCCATCTTGTCAGATAATCCTTTGTTGTAATGGTATACCACGCACCGGTTATCTTTCAAGCTGGGTTGATTCGTCCCAAAAAATCCACTGCCCATTTTTTGAATGGCTGCAGCGTCACCTGAGGTACTAATGACATCTCATCCCTCCATGAGGGATTCCTAGTCCTTTGAAAAACATCACAATTCCTGGCATAGTCTATTGCATCTCCATTGAGAGTTGGACACCAAAGCTCTGCATGGAGCACCTTATTGGAAGTAGTGTGACCTCCGTAGTGTCCACCTGCAAATCCCACATGTGATTTCACCAACACCTGCTCCTGTTCATGTAGTAGGATGCATAACCGTAAGATCTCATAAGGTCCCATATTATAGAGTTCTCTAGCAATCAACTGGAAATCCCTGGCTCTAACAACCAAATTATTCTTCTGAATTGTAGTGATCCCTTTTGGTGTTCTTCCCATCATAAAAAACTACACTATTTTCTCATAATATTCATCAACCATTCTGAATCTAAATAGTTGCGCATCAGGTAACCCATGTTCAATGTTTGTCAGTTCTTCTCCTATCTCAATTCGCGATAAGTGTTCTAGGCCTACAGTCAAGTGAATCGGATTCACAATTATCTCAAAATAAAAATCTTGAAAGTATCCAGCATCATATATTCCCCCCAACACAGGATTATTCACCAGGTATTTCAATGCAGAGTGATCCATGAACATCTTGAAATGACCTCGCAACAGATAATGTCAAAACTTCTGCAATGCGTAAACCATTTCCAATCCTTCCATCTCTGTCATTGTATATTTCTTCTCAACAAATGAAAGCTTCTATCTAGTGAAATTAATTGGGTTATTAATATCTCCTTCATCTGGCTGCTCCAGCACCAGTCCCAACGTGGTTGATGATGCATCAACATGAACATGGAATTCCTTTGTCCAATATCAAAAAACTGGTATTGGTGTTGTAGCCATCTTTGTCTTTAGTGTGGTGAGTCTTCCTTGACACTCTTGACTCCATGCCAACTACACATCCTTCTTCAGCAACTTCTCCATAGCTTCTGTGATCATAGCATAGCTCGTGATGAACTTGTGGTAATACCCCGTATAGACAAATGTTGGTCTGAGTTGCTTCACATTCATCAGTGGTGGAAAATTCAGAATCAACGCAATCTTAGCTAGATCAACTAGCAGTCCTTCCTTACATACATCCCAAATTGTGCACAAAATGTGCACTTATTTTAATTCAGTGCAATCTGATGCTGTCAACATCGCTCCAACATCAGTCACAGGTTTGCAAGATGATCCTTTATCATCCCATAAACCATCTAGTCATCCATGTAAACTACTAGAAACGTTTGAATAAAATCCTTGAATGCAGCAACTACGATCTTAGAGAATATCACAAGTGCATTCTTCAGTCCAAATGGCATCATAGTGTATTGAAAACATCCCCATTTAGTCACAAACATTGTTTTATGCCGATCCTCTTTTGTGATCCTGATATGTTGATAGCCAGAAAAGCCATCTGTGAATGAATAGACTTCTTGACCGTCCATTCCTAATACTTCATCAATGAATGACATCGGGAATGGATCATGAAGGCATGCATCATTTTGCTTTTTGAGATCAACACAGATCCTAACCTCTCCTATATTCTTATCTTGAACAACCATGGGGCTGATCCACTCTAATTCTTCAACCGGTTCTATGATTCCCACATCCAACATTCTATCGAGTTAAAATTTTACTCTCTCTTTGCATCATGGATTGACATGATATGGATACTGTCGCACTGTATTTGCATAAGGATTTAGAGAGATCTTCATCTCTCCCAAATATCCTAGTATCACCTTCATCTCAGAAAACTTCATTGGAAACAGATCCTGAAAATCATGCAGCAAATCAATGATCTTCACCATGGTTTCTTAATGCCAATAGTCTCTAATATTCATAAACTTGGGTTCCTCCTCTGTCCCAATGTTGGCCTTCCTAATTTTCAATGGCTGGTTAAATTGATCTATTGGCATTTTAGGTGTTGCAATATCCCAAATTCCTTCATATTCTGGTATATTGACATTCCTTAGGTCATCTTCATCCTCAGACCCTCCTGTTACATTGTAGCATTCCATCATTGACTGCATCGTATGTGTTGCATGCGGGTCCACCAGATATGCGACTGGAACTGCATTTAGAACAACGTAGTGGATATGCTGTAGTGCATTGTTAATGGTTGGATCGGTATCCATGAAACTGAAGGTGTGACTAAAGCAAATCGACAACTCTTCCTAGGTAGTGATCTGTCTACATAGCTCAGCTGATACATATCACTGTCGCAAAATTTCATCTAGCGTGTGCACAAAAGCATGTACCCAATCATCCTTCAGTCACAACACCCACATGGTTTGACATCCACTCAAATAACCATTGGGATCATTCCACCCATCATACCTCTTGACTTGGTACTATTCTGCTTCACCAAAGAAAAATGTCATCAACCTGTGACACTGTGACCACCAATTGATCGAGTTCTTATGTGTCTCCCACTAGTGTGATGAGGTAGCCTTCAATGATTCATCCAACACCAACCATATCTATGGTCCTGACACCTTATCTTTAAATTCAACAAGAAACTCATACAGCTCATGCAATCCCTCATATACTGGAAACACAACAGTCTCTATTATGACTTGACACGGTGATTGAGTGATTAAACCACACTTCCGAATTGATACCTCATGCATCATATTCTGCCAATTTTCCAAAGCATCATCAGAGTCAAAAGATGCAGAGCTGGAGCTTCTCCAGCCTAGCTCTCCATCCATAGTAGGATGTATCTAGTCTTTTGAGATGTTGTATGCATGATCCCATCCCCCTATGACTTCTTCTTTAACTGGTTCAACATACCTTCTTCATTCATTTGGATCCATTGGAGCTATGACTCTGATGTCATGGTTGTCAAAGGTCGTCACGTGCTTCTTTAAATTGATAACTACCAAGCTATCAATGGCCCATATAATCCCCGGTAGTGCGAAATATGAGCTTCCCCCATCAATAAATCCAATCACATCAAATTTTGTGTAAGTATTTATTCCTTCAACTTACACTACTAGATGCAGAACTCACCCAATTGGTGTGACTCTGGCCTGGTTAGCTAGTTGCAATTGCATAGGAGACCAAACTAGTCGTGGGATCCCCATCTTCTGCAATGTCTGCCTCATTAGGATGTTGACGTCCGAGCCTAGATCCAATATAACTGAATCTACCTCATAATCCCCAATCTGAATATTCATCCTCAACAGTTTTCCCATTTTTCTCTTGTGCAAGGAGTTCACAACAAACTCCCTCTACCATTTCTTTGGTCGACGCAATAGATTCTCAATCTCAATGAGCACATCAGGGTCTTTCTCCAACAAAAAAGCAACTTTAAAATAAGTTTTGCAAGGTACCATACTTTCGTGATGGACTTGCTACCATGGTGGAATAAAAAACAGGTGGCATTTCATAAAGAGATGACTTACCCAAATCTCTTCTTATCATGTCACATGCTTCAAAGAAGGTGTCTCACACAGTGTCAACATCAAATTGCACCTTCTTCTTACCATCCAATCAAAAAATTGGAATTGGGCCATCATCCCCTGTCATCAGACCGTCATGAGTGATTACATCGACATCAACAGACAAAACTTTGGGTTATGCTGAGATCATCGCAACTGTCGGTCCTTGGTTCTAGTTCGGTGGTGGATTCATTGGCTAGTTCACATTCTGATTTTCATTTTGGTTCTGATTCTGAATCTAGTTCTAGTTCTGGCTCTGGTTATGTAATTGTGGAATGTTCCTGTTAGAATAATCAACCTAGATTTACCTACCTGAGACATTAATTAAATCATTTTTGTCTTATTACCTAGTCTCCTAGATTCCACTCTATGCTAGTTGCCTTCTACATGTCATAGAAGTCAAAACTTACTAAAAATGAGTCATGGAGCACTTGGAAAACCTCATGGAAACCATATTTAGCATGTTTTCTTTATTCCAGATCCTCCAAAGCGCATATCTATTTTTTCTGTAAAGCTACTTGTTTGATTGAGAATTAAGGCAAAAGGAAAAGATAGACTATGTGTAGTTGACTTGTTTTTTGCCCACATCATCCTCCATCCTTTTCTCCTAGTAAAAGCATGTATGAGTTGTCTTTCCATCCCTTATTAGCTTTCCTACTTTACTTTTCCAATTTGTGAGCATCTTAGTGGATTTGGAAACTGCTTTATGCACCTATGGGGGATTTGACTAAATTTAGTAAGCCTACTTTTTGACTATTTCGAATGGCATCCTTATGCATTTGAATATCTCATGTAATTATATATTGCAATAGCCTATTACTTCACAAGGTTGGCTATTGTACACTTATTCAATATAGATTAGTGTTATGCTCAAATTTTAGTCTCCTTTGATGTTAATTTTGCATGTTTGATTAGCAATTTTGTGAGTGTAATTGTTCAATCTCTTGGGTTCAATTTCCACATGGTATTAGTTCCATTGTACATTGATTTCTCTCCTTTCATATTGCTATTGTAGGTTTGACATATTGACTGGAAGCATATTCTGTTGACTGAAGGGAACAATTTCTGAGATATGGACCAATCTTAGAAGATCATCTTGACTCCATTTAATTTCTTTGAAAGGAAAGTTGAGATGGAGATATTGTTGAGAGAGAATGTCACACCCCGATTTTGACCCCGTTGCATTAAATGTACATGATGTATATATTGTAATGATCATGGTGTGGAGCTAAAGGCCAAGGCCCCACCATTGATTGGTTATGCTATGTTTTGGATTTAAATTTGTCACCGATGGTATATCGGGGCATGCAGCGCATATTAAGTTTTAGCATCATGTAAATATGCATAATTAATTAAATGAACCCGACCAGCTACGAGCGCGGCAACTAAATTGAGAAGGGGCATGATTTTCACAAGGATAAGGGTGGGGAAATGTCAAACCTTGGCCAATGAGGGACAAAGCCATGTGTCATCTTTCCTTGTTTTATCCAACCACCACAATTAAGAATTGTTGTTGGTGGTTGAGGTAGTTATTGTTTTTGGGAGTGGGGTGGTAGGACTGTCAGTCCATGCCTACATGCACACTCCACCCATGGTTGACTTCATAGTGGCAAGGGAAAACCACAGCCATCACTCGAGGGGACTCATGATTGCATTTCACTCCACGTCGCATCCTCTCCACTGTCTGTACACCTCCACACACAGGATTTACCTGGTTTTACTCCCGCAGGAATTCCACTCTCCCCACGACAGTGATGAAACACTCACGCACTCCCTACTCACATCTATCCATTGTCTGTTCATCCACGCACAAGCTGGGAGCTGTTCGTTCTCACACAGGGACAGCTGCCTGTTGATTATTCTCACGCACAGGAGTTTACCTGGTTTTACTCACGCTGTTCTCCTCTACGGATTCTGTGGACAGTGTGGGAAGATACCTACCTCACAGGATGATTTTGAGTTGCTGTGGTCTCCCTTACGTTGTGAATGTTGTGGTCTTCTTTACATTTGGGTTCTGGTGCAAGCTTCCCTCATGAACAGACTGTTTGTAGTTGTTTTCCCCATGTTGTGAGTGGTGCTCACTGATTTCATTTGGGACTGTATAATTCGCTTGGGATTATTTTCCCCTATGATTGTGTTTGCTATTATGCTTTGGGGCTGCTGTAGATTGTTTGGAGTTGTTTTGGCCATGGGAGGGCCAAGAACGACTCAGGAATCGTTTCCCCTGTTAACATATAACCGCTGATTGATTGCGTACGTGCAATGGTTGGTCTTCGGACTGTGTAGGGAGCGGGGATGGGGGCTTGGTTTTCTGGATAAACTTTGTGGCTGGAAACCACACAGATGGAGCTAGAGGGCTGGCTTTCTTCTCCACAACCCCTGAATAGCACTGAAAGGGAATGCAGGGCATGAGGGACTGTGTAGCAGAGAAGGGATTGATTCCTTGTGTTGGGTGTGTGTGGGTGTCTTAGAATTCAGGCTAGTTCTAGTGTAGGTGTTCCTAGCTCTGCATTGAGCTCGCCAGCTTAGCATTTAGCCTTTCCCAACTCCTTGATGGCCTGATAAAACCAACTGTGTTGGCTTGGCTATGCTTTGTGTATCCTTGGATATGTGTAAGCTTGCTTGTTCCATTATTCCTTGGAGAATCATGCCCAGCTCAAGGTGGCAGCACTGTTGAGAGATTAAGGAGCACGCTGGCCTATGGTTGGGTGGAATGTTACAACGACGTAGTTGGTTGTGAATTGAGTTCTTCATAAGATAAGTAATCTTGCCTATTTTACTTCTGCAACCATATCTTCCGTTAATGGATGTGATGAACATGTTGAATGAATGATTGTATGAATGTATGTGGTTTTCGTTATGCATGATAAACAATTGCATTTGTAAATGATAAATGATCATGTATACATGTCTAGTTCAAAGCATTTTATTTCAGCATTTCAGCAATTTTTATGAATTCACATGTTCATGGGGCTCTTAGCCCGGATGGTTAACGCCATGGTCGCGTCCTCTTCGCCGGTCGGAGGGTTGGGGATGTGACAACGTGGTATCAGAGCTCATGTTGCAACATGGACCTGAAGGGACCACGAATATGCAGTGACAGAAGCATAATTTCTTTCTGCTCAGTAGAGATCAGTAGTTGATGACAATTTTTTTTTTGTCTAAGTGTTTGAACTGTTGGATCATCGGAAGAGTTAGTGGAAAAGACTTCCAATGTAGCGGAAGAGCTAGTGGGAAAGAATTCCGATGTAGTGGAAGAGCTAGGCGAAAGCATTCCTGATGAGGCACAGTGGGAAATAAAATCATGGAAATTTTATAAGTGATTTGAAGTCTATCGGGGGAAAATAGCTGATCGAGCGCTCGTTGTTGCGGACAGGTAAACGGCTACACGTCCGACGGATAAGGCCTCCGACCGTCGACGCCGTAGAAGAAAGTTTAAAATTTTTCTAAGTATAGAAATTGTTGGCTGTCGAAAGAAGATAGTGGTTTGCATGCCCGTCGTTGTGGAAGTCTAGAGCACTAGAATTTTGACGAGAAAAGACTGCCGATATCGATCATTTTGCGCCACCGATCGGAAGAAGATCGAAGATCATGTTTCGCTGTTGCAGCTGCTGATGGAACTATTTTTCCTACGAAAAGAAGAAAGTTGAGCCGATCAAGCAGTGTTGAGATCATCGAAAGGCATTAGCTATTTGAGTAGCTGATACGTCAACTGAGTTAGCCGAGAGGACTTCCGATGCCGTCGGCGGAAGAAAGTAGAAAGGGGGAAAATTTCAAAAAGTTGAAAATTTTCTAAGTACAGAAAACGTCGGAAAAATTTAGTTGTTTCGACCACCGATACAGCAGAAGAAGCTAGTTGTTTCGACCGTCGATACAGTGGAGAAGTTAGTGGTTTGGACTGTCGAAACGTTGGATTGATAGATCAAATGAGAGCCGATTCTACATAGGGAAAATTTCAGTTTTCCGTGGAATTTCCCTAGCATATTTTGACTGTTTTTCAGTGGGATTTCCAGCTGTTTTTCAGTGAATTTTCAGAGCTGAAAAAGGAGAAAGAGGCAGCGATTTCATGCGCCAGATTGTGCGAAAACATAGATTTAAAAAAAAAAAAAATTTCTATGTCTCGGAAAAAAATTTGTATTATGATTTTTCCAAGAGAAGGTAAGCAATGTTGGTTTATATCAATGTTAGGCAGCTAACAGTTGTGTTACTAACACGTTTGCAGAGTCATAGTCACCCTTAAGGGAAGTATTCCAGGTAGTGCATTTTGATAAATAAGTGGTGGTTCAGTTATGAGAACCCATGATGGATATGATGATCGAGATTCTTATGATCATGCACGAGATGCCATGGGAGAAAATGTCTGTAATAGAAAAGATGACATTGAGTCTAATGGAAGGAGATTCCAAGAGACACCATCAGATGTTGCAGCCACCATGAGAAGCCTAATCAAAGCCCAGGAAGAGCAGCATCAGTTGAATGCTGCTATGTTGCAGATTTTGACAGAGTTACATAGAAAGATAGACTCTGGACGAGGTACAGCAAGACTAGAAGGTAGTAAGAGAAGTTCTAGGAGAAGGAGAAGGACTTCTAGTGGATCATCTGATTCTGAAGAATCCAGTGGGGATTCAAGTTCTTCTTCTCATAAAAGAAAAATAAAGAGACACCATGGGGATCGCTCTCGGGATGAATTTAAGAAAGCTAAACTTCCTACATTTGATGGTGAGGTAAATACTGGACAAGTAATTGAAGCTTGGCTTCTTGGGATAAAAAAGTACTTTCAAGTGCATGATTATTCAGGAAACATGAAGGCAAGAGTTGCCATATTCAATCTGAATGGAAGAGCATCCATTTGGTGGGAACACTTCAAGCAAGTAAAGAGGATCAGTGAAAGGAGACTTAAGTGGAAACAGTTCAAGAAGTATTTCAAGCAGAAATACCTTTCTAAAAGGTATTATGATGACAAGATTAAGGAGTTCCATGAGCTGAGATTGGGACAATGGACAATGGAAGAATATGCAAATAAGTTTTTGGAGCTGTTAAGGTATGTCCAGTACATCAGAGATGAAAGAGTGAAGGTCCAGCATTTTCTGAGTGGACTACCTCAGTCTTACAAAGATAGAATTGAGTTTTATGAACCTAGAACTCTTGAAGAAGCAATAAGTAAAGCTAAATATTGCTATGAGCAAAGCAAAGGTAAACCTGATTACCATAACGCATGGAAGGACAAGAAGAATGAGAAGTTTGACCAAAGAAAGAAAGGTTTTAAACCTTCTAATTTCAGGAATCAGCAAAAGCAGCCATCCCAAGCTGCGAGTAAGCCAGTTGGAGTGACAGGAGAAAAGCCTAAAGATCCACAACAAAATAGAGGGCCACTTCAATGTTGGAAATGTGGAGGACCCCACATGCATAGGAATTGTCCACTTGAGAATGAGAGTGCAAGGCCAGCTTATAACCTTCAAGAAGTAGAAACAGTGGGTCAAGTAGCAAGGGCAGTCCCTAGGATTTATGCAGCACTGGAGGACCGCCAGGCAGATCACCAGTCAACTGTGGTTGAAGTAGCAGGTAAGATTGTTGAGCAATCTGTTTCTATTTTGATTGACCCTAGTTCTATGCATAGTTACATTACTCATAGAGTAGTGGAGATTTGTGCTTTTAAGAAAATAAAGCATAGAAAGTCTTGGTTAGTTCAGCTAGCCACTGGAACTAAGAGAAAGGCCAGTGAAGTGGTAGAGAAATGTCCATTGGTCATGGATGGATTGGTCACTTTTGTAGATCTGAATGTTCTACTTCTTGGTTCCTATGATGTTCTCATTGGGATGGATTGGTTAGAAGCTCACCGGGTGAAACTTGACTGTTACCATAAGACTTTCAAATGCATGAATGAAGAAGGGAACCTAGTAGTTGTGAAAGGCATTCCAAAGGTGATTTCAGTATGGTAGGTTTCAGCAATGCAGTTAAATAAGTTCTGTAGGAAGGGTTTCCAGTTGTATGCAGCTCATATTATGGAGACATCGGGAGATGAAACTCCGAGGTTGGAGGACTATCAGGTGTTACAGGAATTCAGGGATGTGTTTCCTGATGAGATTCCAGGGCTTCCTCCAAAATAGGACATTGATTTCACAATTGAACTTGTGCCAGGAGCAACACCAATGTCCAAGGCACCCTACAGGATGAGTACACCGGAGATGCTAGAATTGAAGATGCAACTGCAAGAGTTGTTGGAAAAGAAGTATATCTGACCGAGTGTGTCTCCTTGGGGAGCACCAGTTCTGTTTGTAAAGAAGAAATATGGTACACTCAGGTTGTGTATTGATTACATACAATTGAACAAGGTTACTGTGAAGAATAAATATCCTTTTCCTAGGATTGATGACCTCTTTGATCAAATGAGAGGAGCAAAGGTATTTTCCAAGATTGACTTGAGGTATGGTTACCATCAGGTAAGAATAAAGGATGAAGAGATTCATAAGACAGCCTTCAGGACAAGGTATGGGCATTATGAATTTGTAGTGGTACCGTTTGGTCTCACAAATGCACTAGCTACATTTATGTG
Organism: Pseudotsuga menziesii; assembly: GCA_001517045.1. NCBI lineage: Eukaryota > Viridiplantae > Streptophyta > Pinopsida > Pinales > Pinaceae > Pseudotsuga > Pseudotsuga menziesii. Next base: position 108,847 of record LPNX010010563.1, on the reverse strand, counting down.
CCTCATGAATAGTGTCTTCAGCAGGTATTTGGACAAGTTTGTTCTTGTTTTCCTTGATGACATTCTTGTTTATTCTAAGAATGAGGAAGAACATGAAGAGCATTTGAGATTGACATTGAAATTGCTTAGGGAGCACCAGCTGTATGCAAAATTGAGCAAGTGTGACTTCTATAGAGATAGAATTCAGTATTTGGGTCACATTACCTCAGAGGAGGGTATATCTGTGGACCCTGAAAAGATTGAAGCCATTATGAATTGGCCTACTCCAAGAAATGTGACAGATGTAATATCTTTTATGGGACTTGCAGGATACTACAGGAGATTCATTGAGGGATTCTCCAAAGTTGCACATGCCATCACTTCTTTGCAAAAGAAGGGAATGAAGTTCGAATGGACATCAAGGTGTGAAGAAAGTTTCTAGCAGTTGAAGGATCTTCTCACCAGTGCACCAGTATTGAAGGTTACCAATCCAGAGAAATATTTTGTGGTGTGTACCGATGCATGCAGACAAGGGCTTGGAGGAGTCCTTATGCAGGACAACCATGTGATATGTTATGAGTCAAGAAAGCTGAAGGAGCATGAGAAGAAATATGCCACTCATGATCTAGAGCTTGCAGCCATAGTACATCCTCTCAAGATGTGGAGACATTACTTGATGGGTAGGAGATTTGAGCTCAGGACAGACCATTGTGGGTTGAAGTATCTATTTGATCAGCCTACTTTGAATGCTAGGCAAGCAAGATGGCTGGAGTTTTTATGTGAGTTTGATTTTGAAATCAAGCACATAAAGGGAAAAGAGAATAAGGTAGCTCATGCACTCAGCAGGAAGATGCAAGAAATGCATGTGGCATCTCTTAGTATTTTCCAATCAGATTTGAGGCAGCAGATTGTTAGTCATGTTGCTGGAGATGAATTGTATGAGCAGGTAAAAGGCAAATTGCAACAGCAAGGTCTTGAGAAGAGGTATGAGGGATATAAATTGGAAGAAGATGGACTTCTCACTTTTGAAGGAATAATTTATATTCCAGATGTAGCAGATTTGAGGAGAGTTGTTATGGATGAAATCCATCAAGCTCCGTATTCTGGTCACCCAGGATATTAGAAGACAATTGCTACATCTAGAAAGTAGTACTTTTGGCCAAGTATGAAAAAGGACATGTCTGAGTACATTTCAAGGTGTATGAAATGTCAAGAGGTAAAGGTTGAGCATCAACACGCAGTAGGTTTGTTGCAGCCTTTGCTAGTTCCAGAATGGAAATGGGAAGTTATTTCCATGGATTTTATTACAGGATTTCCAATGACTTGGAGACAACATGATTCCATCATGGTTGTGGTAGAAAAGTTGACAAAGGCAGCACATTTTATACTGGTTAAGTCTATGCATAAGACTGATGATATTGCAAAGATCTTCATGAAGGAGATTTTCAGATTGCATGGATTTCTGAAGGCAATAGTCTCTGACAGGGATGTCAAGTTTACTTCCAACTTTTGGAAGGGGTTGTTTGCAGATTTGGGTACAAAGCTAAACTTCAGCATTGCATACCATCCTTAGACAGATGGGCAGACAGAGAGATTTAATCAGGTGTTTGAAGATATACTTCGCATGTACGTAC
>LPNX010010563.1:78892-102690 GCA_001517045.1 Pseudotsuga menziesii | reverse complement strand
GATTTTTGGCTCAAAGGCTTGGGCTAGAATTCCAACTGAAAAGAGGAAGGATTTGCAGCCCCAAAGCCAAGAGTGCCTATTTGTTGGGTATTCTGAATATTCAAAAGGGTACAAGATGATGAACTTGAGCACTAACAAATATTTCATTGAAAGAAGTGTTCAGTTCCAAGAAGAGCCTTTAGTAGCAGTTGAAGTTGGAGAGTCTTCTTCGCCACCAGATCCATTGATTGTAAGTGGAGAGACTAATGAGTTTGATGATTCTGATATGTCTGATAATGATGATTTTATTCCAGATCCTGACAGTCCTACAAGACCAAAATGGGAAGCAAATACCATTCATGCAGCTGGGGAACTAGCTGGAAATCCTAGTGACACTAGGAGGACTAGATCTCAGTTTGAGAGTGGCCTTTGTATGAAAGATCCTTTATTTGATGAGAAGTGCTATCTGATTGTTGATTCAGATCCACAAACATATGAATATGCAACACATGATCCAATATTTAAAACAGCCATGAAAGAATAATTCAGCTTGCTCCAGAAGAACAACACTTGGGAACTGGTTGATCTACCCCCAGGGAGGAAGCTAGTTCAATGTAAGTGGGTTTTCAAGACTAAGTTTGCTGCTGATGGTTCACCTTTGAAATATAAGGAAATATTGGTAGCCAAGTTCTACTCATAAGTACATGGTATTGGTTACAATGAAACCTTTGAACTAGTGGCAAAGATGGACTCCATAAGGCTAGCTTTAGCCATTGTAGCTTCAAAGCAGTGGGAGATACATCACATGGATGTGAAGTGTGCTTTCCTAAATGGAAATATCACTGAAGATATTTACATGTAGAAACCTAAAGGGTTTGTTTCTAATCCATCTTTAGTGTGTAGGGTAAAGAAATCATTGTATGGGATCAAGCAAGCCCCCAGGGCTTGGTATGCCAAAACTGATGGCTTTTTGTTGTCATTGAGTTTTGTTCAATGTAAGTCTGAGCCTTATGTTTATTTGAATATGATTCATGGTTCTTTGATGATTATTTTCTTGTATGTGGATGAACTTCTAATTAAAGGAAGTTCAAAGAAAGAGATTGCCTCCTTGAAGGATGCAATAAACCATGCATTTTCTATGACAGATTTGGGATTGTTGAGCCAATTTTTGGGTCTCAAAATTGCTCAATCCCAACATGGAATAAAATTACATCAGTCCAAGTATGCCTTATATTTTCTGAACAAGTTCAACATGAAAGATTGCAAGCCAAGCAAGACTCCCTTCCTTTTAGGAGTTAATCTTGAAGAAGCAGGTTCTTCTCCTATGGTAAATAATACATTGTATAGGTAGTTGATTGGGTGTTTTCTTTATCTTACACACACTAGACCTGATATATCTTATGCAGTTAGTGTGGCTTAAAGATACATGTATCTGCCTCATGAGATCCATTGGAGAGCATCCAAAAGGATCCTTAGCTTTGTTCAAGGAAAAAGAACTCATGGGATCTTCTACAAAGCTAAATCTGATCTTGATTTGATTGGGTTTACTGACAGTGATTGGGTAGATGACAACACAGATCAAAATTCAACATCAAGATATGTGTTCATGCTTGCAGAAGGACCAATTAGCTGGTCAAGCAACAAGCAGAGTGCCATAGCACTCTCATCTGTAGAAGCAGAGTACATAGGAGTTGTAAATGCAGCAACTCAATGTTTGTGGTTGCAGGGAATACTTTGAGAATGTGGCTTCAAATCAGAGTTTTCAACTATTATCTACTGTGATAACTAGGGAAGCATTAAAATATGCAATGATCCAGTTCAAAGACAATGAACCAAACACATTGAGATCCATATGCACTACATCAGACAGCTTGTGCATGATGGCACCATTCATCTACTCTTCTGTGCATCTTTAGAACAAGTAGTAGACATCTTCACCAAATTATTTTTTGAGAAGACATTCAGCAATCTCAAATCATTGGTGGGGATTGCTGATCATGCTATGAAGTATGATTGATGACAATATTTTCAAATTTTGTTTTACTGTCCTTGTTTAAGGGCGGATTTTCCCACAGGGTTTTTGCCTCTTTCCTTGGTTGAAGGGACAAGCAGTATGTAAAGGGTGACTAAGCATTGTTGCTAGGCCCTATAGTTTTATGATATTTACTCATAAATTTAGGCTTAAAGGGGGGTTTTAGAATAATCAACCCATAGTTACCTACCTTGGACATTAATGAAATCATTTTTGTCTTATTACCTAGTCTCCTAGATCCCACTCTGTGCTAGTTTCCTTCTACATGTCATAGAAGTCAACACTTGCTAAAAATAAGTCATGGAGCACTTGGGAAACCTCCCAAAAACCATATTTAGCATGCCTTCTTTATTCCAGATCCTCCAAAGCACATATCTGGTTTTTCTGTAAAGATGCCTATTTTATTTAGAATTAAGGCAAAAGGAAAATCTAGACTAGGTGTAGTTGAATTGTTTTTTGTGCACATTATCCTCCATCCTTTTATCCTAATAAAAGCATGTATGATTTTTCTTTCCATCCCTTATTATATTTCCTACTTGACTTTTCCAATTCGTGAGCATCTTACTGGATTTGGAATTGCTTTATGCACCTATGGGGGATTTGACTAGATTTAGTAAGCCTACTTTTTGACTATTTCGAATGGAATCCTTATGCATTAAAATCTCTCATGTAATTATATATTGAAGCAGCCTATTACTTCACAAGGTTGGCTATTTTACACTTATTCAATACATATTAGTGTTATGCTCAAATTTCAGTCTCCTTTGATGTTAATTTTGCATGTTTGATTAGCAATTTTGGAGTGTAATTGTTTTATCTCTTGGGTTCAATTTCCATAGTTTCTTTCTTTCCACTTCATGATAAATTATAGAAAATTCTCAATAATGTGATCTATAGTGATGCAATAAGTAAACTGCGCTTGAAAATTCAGGAAATCTCTCTGATAATGTCTCATTACTCCACTATAACATTGCACAGGTCCATTATGTCGTCCTTCTTCTTGACCAAAAACTCCACCTCTTCTTCTTCAGAATCCTCCTTGATTCTAATACTGTGGTTGATTAACTTGCTGCTGCTGCGGGATATTTGGATTTAGCGGTGCATACTACGATGGTTGAGTATACCGAGGTTACTATGGAGCATACTCCATCTAATTGTATTGCAGCTGCGGTGGAGAAAAATGAGGCTGTGGCACAACCTATGGTTGTGGGGAAAACTGTGGCTAAGGTGGTGGTTGTACCACCTGTGGCTATATTATTCGATGCTCTTTTCTATTCACATAGTACATTGCATCTGTCATCCTCTCCTGGAGCAAATCATATTCTTGGAAATCCTTATCTTCATGCCCAACTGATTGACAAAATGTGCAATACAAATTCATCGTTTTCGTTACCGTTCTTCTGAACATACACACAATCTTCATGTCGATGCCCATGAACTTGGTAGATGCAGAACCATGGCATGCAGCCATGAATGAATGGATTTAGAGATCTCGACAGCAAGTAGTTTAAAAAATATAAGAATTGATCTTTATGATGTCCTTCTACGCAACATTGATCACACCATATTTCTTCGTGACCCTCTCTCCCTTTTTTGATATCCTACAACTGGATCACCTAGTTCACAATTGAGACTGAATATGATTCATCCCAACTCCAGTCTCACCAACAGGTGAAGATTCCAAATTCATTGCGATCTCTAGAGACTCTCTCTATGTTGCAATCTTTTCCTGCATTAAAGGCATTCTAATATGCGGTACCAATGTCGTGATGAACCACTCCTTATGTTGTACATCACTCACGTCAAAACTGACTCTCACCATCAATGTATTGAATTGCTGATCAAAATACAAAACCATCTCATTTGGATAATGCTTAATCTCTTTTAACTCTGTGATATACTATTCCTCAGAATTCGGCTTTCTAAACTCTTCGATCAATCCTTTTCTGATTTCAGCCAGAGTCTTTGCTGTATTTCCTCATGGGAACTTGTACAAACTTCATGAACTAGTCTAGTGGACAACCTCATAGGGTCGTCTCCAACCGGCCCTTCTTAACATCATCATCCTAAGCTTTCTTTACAGTCCAAACTACTTCTCACAAAAACTAGTATTGCTCGGGATCCTCAGTCTAGTTCCCATGAAATAGAGGTAACTTTACATCATCTCCCACCATCCTGGGCCTTCTTCCTATAGTTTCTGGTCCACTACTATTAGAGTATTGTTGACACATTTGACAAGTTGGTGTCAAGATTTTATTCCTTCCTCAGTGCAGCGCAGTGCATGGAGGTGTGGATATGTTGTTGCTGGGGGTTGATATTTCTTTGATCTCGGGCATAGCCTCAACCTCTCCTTCGTTGCTGTAGGGTCGCTTCTTCCCTTGTGATATTCTCCAATAGCCTCTTGTTTTAGTCACAATAGGACTCTCTCCTGTCCTCTTCCTCTTCTCTTTCCGAAACCTTACTCCACTTCGCAGAATACCACTTCCTTCCTCATCTTCCCTCATTGTTTCATCTTAAATCCCATCCATCTACCCCATATCATTCCATTCATCCCCCCCCATATCCGCGGTACCCTCAGCCTCCGCACACCAGGGCTCTACTCGTCAGACTTCATCTTCAATATGCCTTTTTCACAGATGAGCATATTCATTGAAAGTTTCAGTGATAACATAAACCTACCTCTTGGTCCTTTGAAGAACTCCCTTTATGCATCACTATAAGGCTTGACTGTGTCGACTGCGAACTCAGTGATGTAACCCTTCAAGATGCTATCAAGCTAGACTTCAACAACCCTTAATACTCTATTATCTACCTTCTATAATTGCTGGATCAACTCTGGGGTCCAGAAAGTGGGCTAGCCTCCTTGAAAATTTGTCTTTCGATAGGTTAATTGTGCCAACCACTCGTACAAGATGATCAAAAAATTAGAAAAGAAATACTCATGTAGATCAGAATACAGATTCCTTTACATCCACTTCTATGTCATTACTCCAGGGTTTTGATTCTCTTCCACAACAAATTTTGGTGCCTTTTGATCGAACCATTATTGAATTTTCGGTCTCTTCGAATTCCACAACATGTCCTCCTTCTTCATGAACTATAGTAGCGACAACAAAACCATTTGTTGACATAGATCCGTCGATAGGGGTTCACTCTCTATCGACACCCATATCACAACAATCTCCCTGAGCACCAACCTAGACAGGTTTTAACCTGTCCAAAAACACCCGTGGAGGGACTTTCCATGGTCTATGCACTCAGGAAATTTCATAATTACCTTCTAGGAGGCCACTTTGAGATGTTTACTAACCATTTTGTGCTTTGATATCTATTTAATAATCTAGCGTCGAGGGGGAATATCTGTTGATGGATGCCTCTCTTCCAACAGTTTTAGTTCGAGATATTTGTTAAGATTGGGAGGCTTAATGTTGTACGAGATCATATGCGAAGGATAGAAAATGGGGAATAACCTAGTAGGTTGGATGACAACTTGCCATATGCACAACTATTTTCTATTCACATTGTAGACAAGTATTATGCAAACATCATAAATTTTTAGTCTACAATAATTCCACCAGAAGGATACAGCAAGGCACAAAAAAAGAATTTGGTTGTCAAGGCTATATATTTCCATTTTATAGCGGGAGAATTATATAAAATGGGTCTTGATGAAATACTTTGGTGCTATGTTTTAGAACATGAGAAACCCTTTATTCTTGCTAAAGCTCATGATGGTGTGGCAAGTGGTAAACATTGTGAAAAAAACTAGCCATAAGATATTACGAGCTGGATTATGGTGGCCAACGTAGCATGTAGATTCAAATGACTACTGTAGAAACTGCAACATATGTCATGGAATAGGGAAAACATCTTGATGGGATGGGATTCCATTTCTTCCATAGAGTGATTTACAAGATTTTGATAAATTGGTTGTACATTTTGTGGGACCCATCAACCCACCTTGGAAGTGAACGTTATCATGATATATCATCACTAAAACATATTATTTAACATGATAATATGAGGAATCCCTTATGAAATACCGCACTACTGCAACTGTGGAAAGGTTCTTATTAAACAACATCGTCACTATATTTAGATGTCCAAAGGTTCTAGTAAGTGATCAAGTTACACACTTTGTCAACAACATAATTGAGGGGATTCTGAAGAATTCCAAATTCAACATAGAAATACAACTCCTTACCATCCTCAAGCGAATAGAGCCGTTGAATATTTTAATAAAATTTTGGAGAATTCCCTAACTAAGGTATGGAATCTAAATCAGGATGATTGGGATATGAATATTCCAGTGGTTCTATGGGCTTACTACACTACGTGCAAAAAGTTGATAGGGAACACACCTTTTAAGTTGGCCTATGGAAAATAATTTGTCATGCCAATGCAATATACTATACCTATCCTAAGGATAGCTTCCTTCACTGCTATGTATGATACTGGTGCAACTGAAGAGAAACTGTCACAATTCAACTCGACGAATAATGTTTTCTAGCAGGATTTCACCAACAAGTGGAAAATGACCGACAAAAAGTATGGCATGATCGACATATCAAAAATAGTAATTTCAAACTGGCGGATTTAGTACTCTTATATGATAGTACATTTTTGAAGCATCTAGATAAGATTCAATCTCATTAGCTGGTTCCTTATGTGATAAATTTCATTATTGAAGGAGGTGTAGTTTATTTATAGAAGTTGAATAGAGAATTTGTGTATGGTTTAGTAAATAGGATTTATCTAAAACCCTATAGGCTAGCCATTGTTCTCTCAACTAAAGTTGTACAACCAAAAAAAATATAGTATTGTGTCAAAGTATTTTGTGTCGGAGTCAATTATGTTGCAGTTGTCTATTCCAAATGTGATAATCTGTCAAGTCTACAATTAAGGCACTTTGATTCCTACTTTTATGGATAAAGTAGTGGCAATGTCTGAAGGGAGTTGTCATGATTATCTAGAAAATATTCATGCGTTTGAATGGATTGGCCTCCATCCTCAGAAATAATTGACAAGATATAGTTAATTAACTTCCCATGTGATTGGACAAACTTCTGCATGCATGCATGTATTCAAAAAGGGGAAGGGTGAATGGTACTAGAGGTCATTGTGTTCATTGTGCAAAGCATATCGAGCAAGCTTGAGTTACTAAAGTTACTGAAGCCACAATTTTACTATTATATCAAGAGAGGCCATGGAAATTAATGTCTCTAGCATTAGTACTACTCCTGGATCTCATGTGTACACTTTAGTTGGTATCCCTATTACAAAAGACCGACTTAAAATCACATCGATTCCCCTACATGTCAATCCACCAAAGAAAAGAGAACAAGGGATGGGAAGAGAGTAGGATGAAGGGAACACATGAAATTGAGGCATCTCGTTCTTCCCCTGCTACAATTTTAACTAAATATAGGGCACCACCGAATGATGATGCGCCTCCCAACACTATCAAGAAAAATCCCAAGTATACTTTGGTCGAACCTACTATGCCTCAGGGTGTTCGAGTAATTGGAAAACCCTGCTAAATTTGAATAAGTTATCATTTGCTGACCATGACCTCCAAAATTTTAAAGAGTTTAAAGAATACCATGATATGGAGGATATGCAAGTTGGATAAGGGGGGCCAATTGAGCTCGTCCCTATGGAGTGGGCATAGGGATTGTAGAGGTCTGATATTTTGTCATTTATCCACATGCCCCATTTCGGTCGAACTGTAGAGGTAAATACATGTGTAAAGTAGTTGTTAATCTATTTCCATGGTGGGTATATATGGATCAATACAAAAGTCCCATTTTATGTGGATCTTGTTACAAACATTAAAGGGTTTCCTAAAGTTGGTAGCAATCCAACACCTTTCTTTGCTGGAAAAGATCAAGACAAAAAATTAGTTGCAAGAATGAATGAAAATTATGGATTGGAACAAGACAGGAGAGGTTTCGACATAGCCTTTATCAATGATCATGTTGTTCGGTTCACGGTGAAGGTACTCAAAAAATTTACTATAGCCAAACCAATTTACTACAAGAGTAATTGCTGCGATAGTGCAGTGTGCTACAGGGGTCCAATTGAATTGGGACACATTGTTGAATGAGTTATTAGTGGATGCTATTGATGCATAGGATAAAGGTAACCCATTTTCATATGCTTGGTTATTATTGCAGATATATTTCGTTACATGGGAATATCCAACAAATTACCAAGGGATGGAAGTTAATGTCCCTTGTCGAGGGGCCATATATCAAAACCTGTGGTTTATAGAATTGAAGAAACACTAGATCGACAATAATGTCAAGTTAGTTTTGCAATTAGAGCTAGTTTGACAATGAATAGTTAATATACCAAGGTTGGAAGCCATGAAAATCCATATCTATTCTAATACCATTAGATTCTATGCCATACTCCATTATATTAGCCTTCAACCATCACGATATCCCCAGAACCAATGGTTGGGGATGAAATTTTGGCTTACCGAGGAATAAATTGACAACATTGTAAGTGAATGGCCTACAAAGTGGACGGAGCCAGTCATAGATGATCATTTTTATGCTGAGGTGGATCTAAGGAAAGGAGGTACTTCAAGGTCTCAACATGGTGGGATTGAAGAGGAAAATAAACCCCATAGTTTACATCATGGTAGTGACCGAGAGTCTAATGCTACCCTAGCGAGTTCAAAGCTAGGGAAGAAGAGGAAGGTTGTGGAACAACAAAGGAAGGTATGCAAGAAGAAAAAATATGTTAAGGATACTGGACCTATGGGTTTAATGGATGATGAATACACTCTAACTGAAATAATGGATGATATAGCGGAGGAGACTCACAAGAAAGTGGACGGTAAAAATACTAAGTTTTTCAAGGAATTCACCAATCTACTGCAAGTGTTATGTAAGGTAATGAAAGAGGTTTAGATTGTGGTAAAAAATATATATTTGGAATAATTAGAGGATGAACCATATAAAAAGTGACCAAGTGAGGTTCCTCTGTCAAAGAAGGATTGAAAAGTACAAATTATCCCAGAGGAATTGGATTTAGGTAACTCCGAGTTGAACAGTATGGTACAAGGAATAACTTATGTCGAGCTCAATATGTATTATTTACCATTGTTCATTATGCATAATGTTTTAAATCAAGAAAAATAAGATATAAATTATAGGGATCATCTGACCTATGAACAATTGAAGTAGTCGAAGATGAAGGTGACCAAGATTGAGGTAGAATCAGTTGTTATTATTGAGCATAAGGAAACACTATGACATGATAGGTAACAAGTTGAAACTATAATTGAAATTACCTATCGCGGTGTGTTAGAATTCAACACTGTTCCGAAGATTATCAAAGAAGCTAAAGTGGAAAAAATAGGGGAATTCATTGTTGGTTTCCAATAGAAGATGTGGGAACTAGAAGAAAATTTAGTTTGCAAGTACACCCCTTGAAGTCATGGAGCAACGATAGAAACACATATAAAGAGTGCACATGCCATTAAAAACGTGGAGGTATTTTGTGCCAAAGTATATGAGGAGGTTTCTTAGGCATGGGGAGCCTTAGTAGATGATGTGGAACTACAGGAAACAACAGTTGAATTGAGAGTCACAAAAAATAGTATGGAGAAGCTAAGGGGGTCATTAAATAATATCCCACTTATAGAACGCAAACGAAAGGTTGTTGAGTTGAAGATATTACAACAATAGGTAAGTAAACTCAGTACACAACAACAAAACCGGGCGGATATGGTGGAGAAATTGCAAGTGGACGTAGATCAAGATGTTGCAGCCATTGGGGTATTCTAGGTTGCAGTGAAGCAGGAAGTCTCATGTGCACAAGTGAGAAATTCAACACATATTTCTACTAATGCTGATGAAGAGATGTGTAAGTCAAGGGAAGCAGTCCATATCCATGTTGAGGAAATAAAGAAAATTTTCCAAGAATTTTGGGAAAATATTAATACACCAACACCATCAATTTGAAGTGGCTCAAGACGATCCAGGAGTGAGTGTTGGGGGCCTATTGGCTTGGAGTTTGATTTTGGACATCTTGGTACCTATTTTGTAAATTTTGGTCAAAGGTTGCGATGGAAGGGTAAAAACGATATATAATTCCAATAACTAAGGTGGAGATTAAGGAAGGGTACCCATTTTGAAGAAGTCCAACTGAAAGGTTGGTTAGTTAGTTGGGATTTTTGTCCACTTATGTGATAAGTTGATTAGTGGGAGAGGGATGTAAATTGGGCCATTAGAGCTTATAAATATGTAATGTGTTGGGCTGATAGGAATATTGAGCAAGGAAGAAACAAATCATTGTAAAACTATTTTGAGCAAAGTCTATGATAAGTCATAATGTATGGGCCAATCTGTAGGCTGTATGTGCATACCCATTGTAAGGGATGATGAGAAGATGTATGTAATATGAGTGTATAGAAAAGAATCATTTGAGTTGTGAATCTTATGTATAAACAAGTGCTTTTGTGGTTTTCCCCTGGTTTGGGTTTCCACGTTAAATCTTGGTGTTATTTATGTGATGTGTTCTATACTTTATTGGTTAGATGAGTAGATAATTAATGTGATAAGATGCATTGTTAGTTGATCAAACAATAATGGAGCTGATATGTGCCATGAATATGGATGTCTTCCTCTGTTGCAACATATGATATGTCGATGTGTGGTATGCCAGTACAAATTCTATCAAGGTAAATGTTAGCATAAATCCTCTTCATCGTTGTAGAATCCTTGTTCTTGCAACTCCCATAGGTACTCTAGGTGAGACTTTATCTTCTCTACAAGTATTGTTGGGAGGATTTGACTCCTCCTAGGCTGATATCTTGGGGTTTGTTGGTACCAATCGGTATAAAACTAGGTTAGGGTGAGTTTGTGCTAATATCACTTCACATATAAGGTCTGTCTAATGCCTTACAACTAGGGAATTCCCCATGGTTTTATTACAGGATCCTTAATTGATAGGACTACTACAATTCCACCAATACCATTCTTCATTTATTATTATCAGTAGTCTTGCTTGCTTGACCGATCACTTTAGACCAACTTGGCCATCTCAACTGCTGCTCATACTAATATTTTAGGAGAGTCACATGTCCAACTACATCCTTAGGATGCCTTCAAGGTTCTTCCTTTAGACACTGCTTGGGTTTCAACAAAGAAACAATCACATATCCTATTTTTTATCATAAATCTTATCCCCTTTAGGAATTTTAAAAATTATATTCGAAGCACACACACATTACATCAAATGAGTAAGAATATGAAAGGTAACTAAATACTTATCTACATAAGCATATTCACACAACTCCATAGGTGTCCTACTTCAAATTACACAAGACTTGGATCACCTTTGGATATATCAACAAATGTTTGGCCAACACACTGGATACACCACAACATTCCATAATCAATGCACAACCAGTGCACCCACTGGTTTTACCGATTATTCAGGGTGCTAAGCCAGTTCCATGACTGAGTTAACACACACAACACAACCATTTTGAAGCCAACACCTTTGTCTGGGTTAACAACAAATAAAGGGAATATATCTTCTTGGATCCCCCTCCCATGGGAACCAATTTTTTCCCTAGGCCAAGCCACACTTGTATTTCCCTTGTGCTTTTGGATTCCACAACTACTTCATGCCCCTTTGGCATAATTTTATCATCTCATGGAAGAATTTCCAATGTGAGACCCTCCTCAACACACTTGGCTCTCATAGGCCATGGCATGTTCTTCCTGCAACACATCCTTCTAAAAAAATTTACAATTTTCCATAGCCAACAATGTGAAGAGAATCATTTAATTAGATAAATGAATAATTTCAATTATGAAATCCCAATTATTCCTTCTATAGGAAATGAAATTATTCAACCACAAGATTCCTTCTCATATCGCTTGGCTATGGAAAGAGAGAGTATGATGCCCTCACATACACCACTAGCCATTATTCTCTGAAACATCCACTCACCACACATCCTCCTAACACCATTCATGTTAGCCAAGCAATCAATAGTATCAATATTAATTTTAAATATTGAATTTAGAATTTAGTATGCTACAGGAATTTAGTGATATTGGCAAAATTTTAAATCTAGAATTTATAGCTCTATTTTTCTACTAAACCGATTTTTTCATAGATAGGAGATCCATCTCATAGCGTTTTTCCTTGTACATGGTGGCTTTCATTGCTTATCATAGACTTGTACACATTGCCATGCCAAAGGAAATTCTTCCTGTGATCTGGATTTTCTAATCAACCATGTAATTGTGAGCATGCCTGCATACAATCTTTCCATGGCCACATTCATAATGGTCATTTATCACTAGTAGTTGGCAATATTTCAATGTTATGAAATTCAATGGATTTGTATCATCATTATCAAAATAAATTGTGAGTTATAACCATATTATATATGTAAACAAAATAAACTTTTAATGCTCATTGGTCACCCAGTATTACCCTTTTAGGTATCTCTATCCTCTGGACACATTTCCATATTAGTCAAACAATAATTAGTGTTTCCAACATTTAAAATTCATTGCATTACCCACAATATTCATGAAATGATATCAGAATTATAACACCAATAATTCAATCATTTTTAACTGCCAACATTTTAGTTGCAATGAAATATCATTTACCATATATGTGGGTGAAATCACGAAGTTGGTATACACTTTTTTGAGAATGGAATGGAAAATAAAAATAGTGTGCATGGATAAATTTCATTACCAACAAATCAAGCATTCTCATAATTCAATCAAATAAAACTTTAAAAAATCATGATTACACATCCATATTCCAATAATGCAACTCTGTTCTCCCAATAGAGAATTCGGTGGCCATTAAACATTGCTTCCTTCTTCATGCAATTGCTTTCCCTACATTCATAGAAGGTCATGGAACAATCTTAAAATTGTTAACCATTCTTTCATCTCAACTGTTAATGGGTTGCAATGAATTCTATTTCACAACCATGCATTTACACAATGCATATTAACACATGCACTCACACATATGCATGCATAAACATGGATTTACATAATATTTCCATTCACATTCACTCAATGCACTCTTGCATGAACTCATATATACCATAATGTCATTTCATGCATTTCACCATGATGCTTTGGAGGGTCTAGTTAATGCCTCAACACAATACCCAACCATTTCCCCAATCAATTGGGTAACCACATGAGTTCCTTCCTTCTCCACCAAAACACAACATTAGGAGTGCGTCCACTCTTTCCTGGTTGGAAAATAGGTTTCATCCTAGATTCAAACCATTAGAGGTTTCACAGATATTTGGAAAACACTATAACATCACCATCTCCAATTACATTATGGCTTACCGATGACTATATCATATGGCATTCAATACCACAATAGGACCATCAATACCCAATTAATATTATTGCTAATCCTATAACCAACACACATACAATGTATTATATTCATTCATATGAATTCATTCGATTCTAAGAAATTAGAGGGCATAAGGCTTCTTTCCTTTACTACTCCATACCTCACCATACCTAGTAAGAGAACATTCACAACAATACATCATAATCACATGCATGCCAATTCATGAGGATTGAAATATGGATGAAGGGATTCTTATCCAATCCCATTTCAACACTTATGTACTCAACATAATTTAAACCATTACTTGTATGGTTTCCATAAACACTTCTGATGTTACTTGATTAGTTGGTCTCTTACCAAGGATTACATAGCCTTATCCAATCCTCTTGATCACATAATTATTGTCTCACATTCTCTTCACAATGCTACTGGTCACATGTACTAGCATCATCAACAACTTCAACCTTGTTTCACCCCTCTCTAGTCATACAATTATCACCAACCACAACAATTTTCATTAGCGACTCATTTCATATGTAAAACTACAATTCTTTTACTAATATGCAACATCATATTCATGCATAAATATCTTCTCATGCATTATGAATTATATCTCAATATGTCCACTAATACACATGCATATTCAATTCACCTTCTAATCTCTTGCACTCCTAGCATTTCTATGCCATAATTTTCTGTATAGTAACTCATAAATTATAAATACAACAACAAGAGAAGAGTTGAAAATTTCTCCATTTCCAATTCCTTAGCATGGAATTCCTCTTGATCTAATTTCATGGCTTTTTTGCCAAGCATTCAAGGGTTGTTAGTTACAATTTTTTCACTAAGTAGTTATTTAGTACATGCACATATGCAAATCATTTACAATTTCTACTTCTCAACATGAAATGCTTATGCTATACCATAAATAGTCACGGTGAGAAATTTTCATGTTTAACAATGTTGTATTATGGGGATTATTCTCTAATGGATGCTACAAATGCTTCATTATATGCATGTATCTTTCCTTTATCTATACACCAGCTCCTATGGCACTCTACTTGCCTTGTCTTGCTGCCCCAATAGCCACGCATGTCCACCTATACACTAATCTGATGTGACTTGTCTACAATACAACCTCTTTCCACACTACTTACCTATGTCTATCACTTAAGAAACTTTGATTTACCCATTGCTAGTTTCATGTTGTGGGTATGGATTTAGACTAAACATCCTGAGTGCTACAACCTTCACTTTGATACCACTTGGTCACATCCCCGGTCACCTCGACGATACTTTGAGGCAACGAGAAACTCATTTGAATTCCATAGACTCTTTTTTTAGTTCCAATATCAATTTAGTATTCCCCTCTCGATCATTCATACCTTCTGAGAGCACATTTCACAAACCGAGCATCCAATTCTTGACCAACTAATAGAAACAAATGTGGAAATGTAGATGTACATAGGATAGAATACTTAATCAACCCTTAATATTGGCTAATTGGTCATTAATTTTGACATAATAACCAAATCCAAAGGATATTACCCATCCTGATCGTCCAATTCCACTTTTCCAACATTTTCCATCATTTTTGACTATTTTGACTTCAAAAATAAGAAAGCAGAACACATAGTGGTTCATAACAGGAAATCCTAACTTCCTGACTCCAACTTACATATGTCAGGAATTGAAATTCAGTTTTGCAACTAGGTGCTTCACTAAACCTTCTCAAATTTCCTACTCCGATGTTTTGATATCAGAAGTCTGAAGTTAGAACAACAAAACTACATTTCAACCAATCACTCTCGACTTGTTGGCTTTGAAGTTTCTGATGTTAGGAGTAGAAAATTGGAATGCGTAACTGTCCCTTTATGAATTTCTCCCCAACTTGCTGACATCGATATTTCCAATATTGAGAGTCAGAAGTTAGCATTACATAATGACTTCCAACCAAAACCATCTTGACATTCCTACTGACGTTGGGAGTCAGAAGTTGAAACCATTAAAATGATTCCATCCAAAAAGCTCCCAATTTTCCTGACTCCGATGTTTTCGACATCGGGAGTTGGAAGTAAAAACTACAAAGCAAGCTCCAACAATTCATTCGCAACTTCTCGACATTGACATTTCTGATGTCGGGAGTTGGAAGTCGATATCTCCACCTAATTTTAAACGAAACTCCTCCTGACTTGCTGAATCTGATATTTTCAATGCTAGGATCCAGAATTTGGGGCCACATACTGATTTATAACAAAGTATCCCACAACATACAAAGTTATAACAAAGAATCCCTTGTTCGACCAATTTTGACATCTATACGTCAGACTTCAAAATTCGGCATGAGCATCCTATTAACGATATTTTTTGACATTTTCATCAAGATTTATCCTCTTGGCCTTAGGAATTTACATTGCATTTTTTTCCATGAATACTAACAAACATTTTTGTCGATTTGAGGCTGGATACTCAATCGATTCACCTAAAACACCAAAGCACCATTACAAATTCCAATTCAACATCCCATACTTAGCTGATTCACTAGCACAATTGTGGAACAAATGCATGTTTCTTTGTCCCTATTACACCTTCACAGAGTTTACAGATCTTGTGCAATGACATTAGACATACAAAACCAAGAAAATAATTGAACTATAGTTACAATTTCATACATAATTTAGCATATGCATCACAAACATATAAACTAGCAATTCATGCACAAATACAACTACTTTCAAAGCAGTGAACAAAATTCTATTTCATAATTCAATTTCTTATCATTTAACTCTACCCGAATAATAATTATTGAACACATAACAATTCTAGACATTCATAAACAAGAACACTTACCTTGAACTGTAAACGATTGAAGGAACTAATTATGCGGGTGCAATGTTCCACCCAAGTGTAGGTCTCTACCCATATTGTATTAATTCAACACTTAGAGACCACCCCTGAGTTGGGATATGCTATGCAGTAAGGATATTGACTCTTAGGATCACTCACAACAAAGGATACCTACCCAAATGAAAACCTAGCATACTGTGGGGTTTATCAAGCTCATTGAAGGATAAGAACATGGATTGTCAAGACATTGAGCTTTTCTATGGATCTATATGTGTCTCAATTGCTTAATTTAGTCTCAACAACCACCTCACCTCCACACATAGTTTAAGGAAGTTTACCTTCTCTATTTCTCAGTCGCTTAGGTGCTTCCTTCCCTCAATACTGTCATGGGTAGGTGTAGGAGGTCCTAACTACTAGAACAATAGAGAATTGATTCCTTCACCAATTTCACAATCCACTAAGATTCTTGGCCTTATCAACATCCTCAGGCTCAATTTATACTCTAGGTATCAATTCAACTAAAATTATGATGGGAAATGCCTCAATACAATGAATTCAATGGCCTCTCTCTCACATATCCTAGGGATGATGGAAGAATGGTTCATGACTGCCCAATTGGTCCCTCTACTGCATCTGCTACATCACGGGTTGACATAATGAAGGAAACACTTCATCTCCCTGGTTCAATTTCCCAATGCAATCCCTCTTTTCCACTCTTTCCCCC
The DNA here is from genome assembly GCA_001517045.1 of Pseudotsuga menziesii. Lineage (NCBI taxonomy): Eukaryota > Viridiplantae > Streptophyta > Pinopsida > Pinales > Pinaceae > Pseudotsuga > Pseudotsuga menziesii. The sequence goes on along the minus strand of LPNX010010563.1, from coordinate 85,735 downwards.
ACATGACTCAATGAATTCATAAATGAATTCCCTAGTGAATTGCACACATAGTCAAGGTGAATGACACACACAAATTTCAAAGAAGTTTATGGAAGTTGTGTCAAGCCACATTGTCTATGCTCTACCCTGCTGAATTCTGAATTCGACCGTGCTTCATTAATTTCCTGAGATGATTTCTTAGCTACCCTCTTATAGCATAGTTAATGGGTGACAAGGGCGTAGTCATGGGTTGTCATGGTGACATTTGGAAACAAAATTTTGACTCTCCCACACCCCTCATCTCTACCTAGTGGATAACATACAACCCCATCGTTTTATTTCCCCCATAGCCAACCTTAGACATTTTTATTTATGCTGTGCATATTAACAAGCTTGTACAATTTACCATGGATTTCTAACACACAATATACAACCTACCTAACACTTTCCTTTATAAATAGACCATTCACTAGCGGGGCTTTGTCCTTGAGCTCCATGCTAGGAATTTATACATCGCATACACACACATTAAACCAATACATTCTAGGGGTCCAAAATGGGGTGTTATAGTTCCATGTTTTGGCATAGGTCATATATCTACTTGATCTACAACTCCAATGTTGGTATTCATGGATCTCATGCACAACTACCTTATGCTTCAATAACAGTTTTTATATCATCAAGGTGGCACACTGTATGGGATCTTTGGCAGGAGATGAAAAAAATGTAAAGTATGTTTGTTCCAATGACTTCTTGAATATTGATAGATTTTCACAATTAATATCTTCTCCATAAGGGATAGACTTAATGCGGAGGGGGAACTCACTTCAGTGTAGGATAATTACACGACAACATGCAGGAATACCAAGCTGGTACAAAAAGAGAAACTATTGCTCAAATAACGAGCTCAATCAAAAAAATTATAAGCTCCTAACGCTTCCAATTCTCACATATATGTATTTCTCACATCCTAATAACTAGGAATTATCTGATACCACTGTTAAAGTTCTAACAAGACACAAACAATTGACAATACAATGAGAAATGACCCTTGATTTCAAATTCCAAGTTGTCTCTTGAATTCCTTCATGACTCTTCCCATTCATTCTGAGTCTTAGTCTCCTGCTCATGTGAATGAGAAGAAAATAATACAATAGTATTACTCACACCAAGGATTAGGTTCCCAACTTGTTATAAATTGAAAACAACAAATCCAAATGTATTTTACAATGACAGCTAATGTAAATATTTGTGATACCTAACTTTTCTTCTAGAGAATAGATGAGTGTTGTAAAATCAACATCTAATAAACAATGTTGTTCATGTGCTAGTTTGATCATACTTTTTGAATTGGGTGATTAGAAAGTTCAAGATGATGTTTTTATATTCCTCAACATGTCTCAAATGTCATGGTATTCTATTACTTGAACAAATAGATTTTCCATGAATTGATTGAGATATACAAGACTCAACATTTTTTATTAACAGATAACAACTTTTAATTAAAAAAGAATAAATTAATATAATTTTTTTCTCGTCAAACATAACATCTCATGTATAACTAAAAATGTTAAAAATAGAATTTGTTCAACTAAAAATATTAAAAATAGAATTTGATGAACAAATGCTACACTCATACTTAAAAAATAAATCTTATTCACATCGAAAATGAAATAAATCATTTAAAAAATAATTTTTCATAATAACTGCAATTTAAAAAATATTTGAATGACCATGATCATGAACCATTTTAAAACCATTTACACATTCAAATGGGAAATAAATTAAACCATTTTAAAATTATTATTTCATGATCTTGAATAATTTTAAAAATATTTAAATGCATAATCATGAATGATTTAAAAAATAATTATCCATTTAAATTAAAAATGAATGAAACAATTTATAAATATTCTTTTATGATCATGAATGAATGCTACTTTTGAAATTTCATGTTAATTAAGCTTGGATGTAGTTCTAACATTATTAGTACATCGAATTGGATATGAATTAAACCATTTTACTTCCCTACTACATTGAGGGTCAATATTTGACATTTAAACTGATGAAAAATATAAATTTTAACATTGAAATCTAGCGAAAAAGCACTAAACATATTGTGTTTCTTAATTCATTTATGATTCCTCTATAGTTGTGTATTGATAAAGTTTTTTTTCATGGCCGCACAAAATAAATCGACCCATTTTTTTTTTACTTTGAAGAGTTAGGAGTTGGTGAAATTTTGTCACATGTAAATTTGGCTCGCCATAATTGAATTTTTATTTTGTTAATGTTTTTCAATATCATTTGAATATTTTATTTGTGAATTTTTTTGAATGTATTTTATTGTACTAGGTTGTATTTTGTTGAAATTAACCATGATGTTGGATAACCTTAACACGGGAATTCCTGCATCCAACTAGTTGGGTTATATAGAGTATATAATCAGTGAAGTATTGGTTCTCAAGTATTGGTTCTCATTAATGTTGATCTTTATGAATGCAATTCTTTTATGTACACTAGTAATCTTGAAAAACCACGTGAGAATCATTTCAAACTTTTTGATGTTGGCGATGAGAAATGTTATTTCTTCTCCACAAAATGCAAAGTCATAAAGAGAAGAAGAATTAACAAGTCAACATGTAAGAAACATTTTTTAGAGAATGGGCACTTGGAAGTAAGAGAACAATATCATCCCTTGGTAAGGTAGAGAAAACATGTTTTTTAATCATTTTTCAATAGTTGCAAATGCTTTAATATTTCGATACTAATTATGTTTATTTATTTGTAATACACAAAAAAGAGTTCCAATAATATAGTTTGCAATAGAGTTGGTGAGGGTGAAGTTAATACTATGGAAGAAAATGACATTGATATTATTGAGAATGAAGGGATAAATAGGTTGATTGATGTAATTTTTGTTTCCATAGATGAAAATGCACTCATGGATGAGATAAATGAATATATTGATGACATTCCTTTTATTGATAAGGCACAAAGACCCTTATACAAAGGCTCAAAGGAAAATATTCTCTTTTTTCTTATGTTGTTGGTCGAAATTGAAGATTGTTGACACATACTCAGTCAATAGGGGTTCCCTCTCTGTCGACACCCAAATCACCGCGATCTCCTTGAGCACCAGCCCAAACAGGTTTTACCCTGTCCAACAACCCCCACAGCGTGGATGAAGTCTCCCCTGGGATGTTCGAGGGAGAGCTGACGGAACCAAGTTTCCACAGAAAGAAGGAGGATCATGTGCATCTAAACTTGCCACATCAATATTTGCATGAAAATATTGAATCTATCATATAAGTATGGGAATACTGAAACTATCTCAACAATCATCTCAATAACATCAGTATGAAAATATTGAACCTGCTACATCAATTTAGGAATACTAAAACTATCTCAACAATCATGTCAACAATCATTAGTATAACAATACTGAAACTATATCAACAATCATCTCAACAATCATCAGTATTAAAATACTGAAGCAATCATCTCAGCAATCATCATTATAAAAATACTGAAGCAATCATCTCATCAATCATCAGTATAACAATACCGAAGAAATCATCTCAACAATCATTAGTATAACAATACTGAATCAATCATCTCAACAATGACCAATATAACAATACTGAAGCAATCATCTCAACAATCATTGGCATAAAAATACTGAAGATACTTCCTTCCCTCTAACTATCTTGGAGCAATATCGCAGTGAGTTCTCTGGTAGATCCATCCAGGAATTTTGTCTAACTTATTAACCCTTTCGAGCCAACACGCCTATTTAGATAGATGGATCTTCTCGGGGACCAACAAGCCTTGTCTTGACTTACAAACCCACTTGGGTTAAACTGATATAGCAGGACATACTAATTCCCCTAGGATCAACATGCCTTGTCTTAATTACTAACCCCTTAGGGACAACAATCCTATCCAGACTTACCCTACTCTAGACTGAGCTACCACCACTGAATCCTTCTTCCATCTACCATCACTTCCTTTTTCAAGAGAGGTCCTTTCGAACTATACCAAGATTGTCTCAAAAGTATTCAAACTTTACATGAGATAGAGGTTTAGTCAACACATCAACCACTTGTTCCTCTGTAGGAACATACTTGAGATTTACAACTCCCTTTTGTACATCTGCAACTGCATCGTACATCCACAACTTGCATAATTATTCTCTTGTACATCCGCAACTGCATTGTACATCTTCAACTTGCATCATTCTTCTTTTGTGCATCTGTAACTGCATCATTCTTCTCTTGTACATCCACAACTGTATCATACATCCACAACTTCATCATTTATTTTCTTGTAGGGGATTTTATACAATCCTTGCTACAAGTCCAATACAGTTGTATGATTAGAAACATTTCATAACATATTTACAATGAAAAATTCTCATGCAAAGAGATATATGTCATATAATCATGCAACTATTTCTGCTAATGCAACAATCATCTATATCCCACATACATACGACAAATTTCTATATTCCTTCCATCTTCCCAAGACATTATTTCAACAAGGAGGTTTCATAAGTAGCAATGGAATGTTGTACAACAACATAAACCACTTACCCATCACCTGCATATTAGTAGTAAACTACAAATATTCTAATATACATAATATATTTCTTGAATATAGAAACGTATCTATGTACACATCTTGAACAATGAGATATATAGGAAATGACAATTCAAATACTTATCTTTGTTTGGTAGACTCTGTCATGTCCCAAATTTTGCATTGGGTCACAATGGCCTAATCACATTTTCTATATTCATGAGAGTTTGTCAAATTAATGCTAAGGGTCAAATAATTGCCAAGGAGGAAAATTACTAGTTTCCTAGGTTGGAGGTGGAAGCTTTGGGATTTGGAATAAGGGGGACAATAAAAGATGTTTGAACATTAGAATGGCATAAATATTTAATAAAGGAGCTAAATAAATAAATACAATGGAAAATCAAAGTGGAAATTGAGCATGGAGACAAATGGAGACTATGGGGCCCACATAAGCTAGAAATTTGGTACCAAATGGAAACCTCCTCTGTCACATCCCCAACCCTTACTCGATGGAGAGGACGTGACTAGCATCTAACAACCTGGGCCAACTAAGCCCCATGAACATAATATAAAAATTGCTTGAAAATAAAACATTCATAAGTATAAACATATGCATAATGAAATGTTGTTGGTTCTTACTGGGCAGACCTGGGTTTACTTTACTATACCAACAAAACCCCTAGCTCACTGGCCCTTTCGGTGACAGACCACAGAGCGGCCTGAAGTCTCACCCGAAGTGATCTTAGAAGGGGTGGCTGAAGACTTAGGTGTCAAGACTTAGGTGTCTTCAGACTTAGGTGTCTTCAACCGGGTTCTGTAGCATCCTAGGGTCTCACGACTCTTCTTAGCTAGTGGGATCTCTCTGCGAGGACGATCTCTCCTTCTAGCTGGCGCTGATAGGGAGCGGAGTCTTACCGCATCGTAGCTTCTATGGCAATTCACAAACTTACTCTTTTGCTGAGCTCCTTCCCTGCGATATCTCACACCGCAGCTCTCCAGACGATGCGATATCACCTTTCTCCTTTGTAATATGTCCTATAATGAGGCTCAATATGCGTATCAACTCTCAAGGTCTTGCGACCTCCCTCCTGGGTCTAATAACTCTGTTAACCTTCGCCAGGGTGTTAAACCACTTCACTCAGACCTCTGCAGTTTAACACACTAACATCAACTACACTGAACTGTTGATTGCATGGGCAGACCCAGGTTTACTATAATCAATCAACAATACCCCTAACTCACTGGCCCTTTTGGCGACAGACCACGAAGCGATCTGAAGTATCACCCGAAGTGAATCTAATGGGTTGGCGAAGACTCAAGTGTCTTGGACCAGGTTCTGCGCATCCTACTTTTCTTCTCTTACACTTATGAGTCACAAGGTCAGCTATAGCTGCGCATCGCACATCCCCTTCTACTCGCAGCCCTTTTCGCCGTGCGATTCTTACCCCCACGCAAGTCACACGGATTCTTCCCACGTTGCGCAACTTCCACTTACTCACAGTATCTCCAACCGTATCGCATCTCCGCGCACCGCGAGACACCCAACCTCTCCTCAACGCTAAGCCCTCAGCTCGCAGTTTCGCGCACCGCAGCTCCTCTGTCGGTGCGATATTGCCTCCCTGCGATATCCTACCACTACGACTTTGCACTCTTAGCGTTGACTATGTCACGGTGCGAAACGCTACTTCTCGGAAGTTATATTGTGATTAAATGGTCATTAGAAACAGACGTAGAGGAGTCTTTAAATAGCTTACTAAAATACTTCAACTTGTCTCTATCTTCTTGCATTATCATGAGCAGAGCAATACATACATTCACTTACTGCAACTAACATCATATGCATAATAACCAGTAACAATAAGCAAATACAATCACATTCATACAACACATAACATGCAGATTTAACGTGGTTCACCCCCAGGATGGGAGTTACCTCCACCAAACTGTGCTTCTATTATATATCTTGAGGGAAGTTAGCACAATCTGTTGCACTGCATATGCAGCACGAGATCTCTTCTAGATCTCTGGTCTCTTTCTATCTCTATATTGCCTTTCTTTCAATAGATCCTTCCCTCTCTTTCCTCTCTGTGGATGGTTACATACAGACTCAAATGACTCACAGACAAGCTAGGTGTCTGGATCGTTACAACACAGTCTGTTTGACTGACTCCTGAGTCTACTCAAAAATACTCTACTGACCAACTAACGACTCATCCTATGAGCCAACCAACTGGCTAACTGACTGATTAGCTAACCCTTTACAATACAAAATGCAAGATTTTA
>LPNX010010563.1:49180-78506 GCA_001517045.1 Pseudotsuga menziesii | reverse complement strand
CCTCCTGTCTTCCGCCGCTGCCTTCAATGCAGTGGTTGAGCTTTCTTCTCTCGGCCGCTCAGGTACCGTTGCCTTCTTGAATTTTCTATCCCAAAAGTCGTGGTTTCCGGCTCCGCTCTCCAGCTGGAAACGTGCTACGGCGTCGTAGCTCTGCCTTGTCCTCTTTCCACCAAAACTTATATCTTTCCGCCAAAACTAGCAGCTTCTTCTGTAGCTGCAGGACCCTGCTCCAACATGAACTCGCAGAACTCATATACTGTAGTCACTTAGCACTGTAACTGTCAACTATCATGAATCAAGCACTGATAAACTCATATACAGGCTACTTGATACATTCAACTTGCAGTTAACCTTCTAGGTGCTATAAACTAAAGCATAACATACATACATTCATCAACTGATAAGCAACATTCATGTAACAGATAACATATAGCAAACATGTAAAACACAATCACATGAACACTCGCACAACACACGGGTTTTACATGGTTCACTTCCAGGGGGGAAGCTACGTCCATGGGAACTAGTTTTTATATTATATCTTGAGAGAGTAAACACAGTTCCGCTGCAACCTATTATGTATCCTGAGATCTTCTGGGAAACTCCACCCACACAACCGGGAGCCCTTCTCTCTTAGATCTCTTCTTCTTCTTATATTGCCTTATTACAATATACTCTTCCTCTCTCTCTCAATCCCTGTGGATTGCTCAATCCCTACAGATTGCTCAATCCTTGCAGATTGTTACATTCATGCTTAAGGAGCCAGCTACTGGTTATAGTAAGATACCTACAGACTGAATAACATAACCAGATCTCGACTCCCTCTTAATGTCTTACAATATAATTGATTATGAGCACACAGACTAACTGACTGTCTGAATAGTTACACAACTGTATAACCTTTTACAATACAAAATACATGCTTATATAGGCGGCCCGAAGGTCTCACCCTATTACAACACTGTGGGCCTTTCCCAACAGTAACCCAAAAACCCTAACTGTGACAGTCGGCACATCTGTACCGTGGGCTACTGCTTACCATCACACCACAGCTTCCTGCAGTCTTCCATGCTTCCCGACGCTGATCGTGGGTATGGGCATCGCTTCCTTTACAGTCCTCTTTTGTCCTTTGTCTTCAATACCTCGGCTTGTTGCTCCTTTTCCTTTATGAGGGTAGCTGAACCCTCCTGTCTTCGCTACTGCCTTAAGTGCAGTGGTTGAGCTCTCTCTTCTCGGCCACTCGGGTACTATTTCCTTTGATTTATTCTTCCGATATAGCAGCTTTTCCTGTAGCTATGGGGCCCTGCTCCCACAGTCCCCTAAAACTTACTTTTGGCTCGTCCCTGAGCCACTAACAGCTGGTTTCTCTTGTTTTAGCTTCTCCTTGGCTTCCTGCGAAGTCTTTGTAAGTTTCTCATGAAGTCCTGCGACTTCTTTATTCATAACCTCGAGACACTCTTGTGCTGTTTTTTCTAAAATAGTGTCAACACTTTCCTTAAGTGAAGCTCTAGAAATGAATGGCGGATCCTTTATAAGCTACTAAATTTGTTTCAACGAACCTCATCTCCTGCTACCTTGGTCAGTTTCGAACCATTCACCTCACTTTCTACTGGAGCGCTTGTTCGAATAGGCTCATCCAAGCCATCATCATTTTGAATATAGGGAAAGTGGTAAAACTTCCACGAGGAGACATGTCCTTTTCCAGCTTTAATGTAACTACCTTCTTGGACATTTTCTATGTCTCTCTCATTTTCAACATCTCTGCTTCGTTCCTTTCCCATTTCCTTTTGTTTTTATGAGTCTCGGATGCCTGTTTCTTGGTCCTTTTTTCTTTTCGTGAGATCTTCTGGGAAACTCCACGTGCACAGTTGGGAGCCCTTCTCTTAGATCTCTTCTTTCTCACTTTTCTTCGTCTCTGTTTTCTTATATTCAGTGATGTTCTCATCTTTCTTCTTTTTTTCTCTGGGATGGACTCTTCTACTATCTGAGCTTGACTCCTCATCCTTAGCGGCTGTCTAACCTGTGATGTACCTAATTTCACAACCTTGGGCAGCATTGTCATAGCGGACACAAGGCCACCACGCTGGAATATTTGCACAATGTCTTCTAAAGGTTCTGTCTCGGACATAAACCACTCAGTACAATGCTCTGAATTGGAAATGGCTACAAAATTGGGGAAAACCAACACTCTGTAACTGCAGTATCTCTTCATAGGGAAAACTCTTACAAATTGCTCTATACTCTCAGAAATTGCAAAAGTAACCCTTATGGATGAATGGTCTCTGAATTTATAATGAAGGTGATAATATTTGAAGCAATGGTCATTTGGCTAGACTCGTTGGTGGTATTAATTACATTGACAAGACAACACCCATCGTTTCGATCCTCATTAATTGCTGAAAATCTGATCAAATTTCCCTCCAAACTTGCGTGTAGGCACCGGTCTCGTCGAAGATTTATCAAATCTGGAAAAATCATTATACTTTTTCCAAATCTAGGGTAATCTATAGTTGTTGTATTTGGATTAACTGCTTGTCAGAAGGCGAAGTGACTAGCCCTCTGCCTCTTTTCAAAATCATCTACGTGGCACGGGGAACATCGCATCGCTGCGATTCCACACCGCATTGTCTCGAACCCAAGTGTTGGTATGAACGCCGCAACGTTCAAAAAATCCACAAGCATCCTATGAATTGCGCAACATACACTTTGCTGATGCGATTCCTCATACTTAGTACTTTTTTTTTCCCTGTGTAGACTAATTACCAGTGCGATGCCTCCTTTCAACTACACTGGACATCTGCACTCGATGAACTATCTGAATTAGGGCTGGGAGGTGGAGTGGCTATCACTATAAAGCTTAAGCCTACTGCCATTAATCAAAGTGGGAAGAAGCTCCCCATTCAGTTTGCTGAGCTGAATGGAACCTCCATTTGTAACTTGCTGAACCTGGTATGGCCCTAACCAATGCGTCTTGAACTTCGCTGGAAACTTAACAAACTTACTGTCATAGAGGAGCACGAAGTCTCTTGTCTGAAAAATATTGCTCTTGATGTGCCTATCATGCCAAGCTTTATCTCGTGCCTTCTGCACTTTTTGATGAAATCCTGCGATGAATCTGTCTTCTTCTAAGGCAAGTAGCTGTGCTAGTCTTTCATTCATTGTATCTGTATCAGTCATCCCGGTAATTTGAGCAACTCTTAAACTGGGAATAATATATTCCATAGGAATAACAGCCTCTTGTCCATACACCAAGCTGAAAGGTGTGTGTCCTGTAAGTTTCTTGCATGTAGTCCTATAAGCCTATAATACAACATTAACCCTGAGGTCCCAATCATTTCTTTGGCTATTACAGATCTTAGTAAGAGTGTTTTCTAGAATCTTGTTAAAGGCCTCCACTGTACCATTATCTTGAGGATGGTAGGGAGTGCTCTTATGGTGCTGGATCTGAAATTCCTCCGTCAAGGCCTCAATAGTGCAGTTTAGAAAATGTGTGCCTTGATCACTCATCAATATTACTAGACATCCAAATCAACTTATGATATTTTCAAAAATGAACTATGCAGCTGTAGCAGCATCACAATTCCTTATTGCTTTTTCCTCTGCCCACCTAGTGAGGTATTCTGTTCTTGTGATGATGTATCTAGCACCAGTTTATTTCTCAAGTGGGTTGATAGGACCCACAAAATATATAGTGCACTTGTCAAATGCCCGCAACGTAATCTGTGGTCGCATCGGCATTTCATCTCTCCACGAAGGTTATCCTACCCTCTGGTAGATATCACAGCATCTGCAAAACTCCTTAGTGTCTTTATACAAAGTAGGCCACCATAATCCTGCAGGTAGGATTTTCTGAGCAGTCAGTTTTCCTGCGAAATGACCTCATGCGGCACCTGAATGTGCTTCTCTGATAATGGCTTCTTTCTCGTGCGGAATAACGCATCTGCGCAAGACTTCATCTAGACCTAACTTATATAAATGTACTGCGATCCAAGTGAAGTCTGCTGCTTTAACAACTAACTATTTATTCTATTGTTTAGTAAACTCAACAGGTGGCCACCCTGTAGTGAGAAAGTGAATAATATCAATGTAATACTCATCTGCAATCTGGATAGAAAACAATTGCACATCTGGAAAATTGTCCTCTATCTACGACAGATGATCAGGTTCGGCATTTAATTTTCCTGGTTTTACAATAATTTCAAAATCATACTCCTGAAATAAGAGTAACCATCTACAGATCCTTCCTCCTAATACTGGTTTATTGACCAAGTACTTTAAAGCAGAATGGTCAGTGAACATCTTGAATGGGGCACCCAATAGGTATTGCCTGAACTTCTGTAGAGCATACACCATAGCTAATCCTTCTCTTTCTGTAGTGGTGTAGTTCTTTTCCATGGTAGATAGCTTTCTACTTGAGTACGCGATAGGGTGATCGATACCCCCTTCTCCTGGCTGGGTTAAGACGATCCCCAGTACGATGCCTGATGCACCCACATGTACATGAAATGGCTTGTTCCAATCTAGGAATACTAAGATGGGTGTTGTAACCATCTTCTCTTTAAGTGTGTCTAAACTTTGCCGGCATTCCTTATTCCATAGGAATTTCACTTCTTTCTTTAACAACTTTTCCATAGGTGCTGTGATCTTTGCATAACCTTTGATGAATTTTCTATAGTAACCGGTATGACTGAGCACTGTCCTCAATTTCTTGACTGAGTTGGGTGCTGGAAGATTAACAATGATGGCAATATTTGCAGGATCTACCATCAAGCCTTGTCTACAAACAATATGACCCAACAAAATACCAAATGGCGCACATAATATACATTTCTTCAAGTTAAGAGAAATCTGATATTGCCTACATTTCTCTAACATGAGCCTTAAATCTCCTATATGCTTGTCGATTAATCCAAATATAGTCCAATCATCAAAATAGACTTCTAATAATTTATGGATGTATTCCTTAAATACAACAACTACTACTCTAGAAAATATAGCTGGTGCATTTTTAAGACCAAAGGGCATTACCGTGTACTGGAATGAGCCCCATTCTGTCACAAAAGTGGTCTTATGTCGATCCTCTGAATGGATTCTGATTTGGTGATAGCCTGAAAAGCCATCAGTGAAGGAGTAGACCTCCTGTCCTCCCACATTGTCTAAAACTTCATTAGTAAAAGGTGTCGGAAATGGGTCATGAAGTGATGCGTCTTTGTGTTTGCACAAATCGACACAAATCCTAATTTCTCCTTTGGTTTTCTTTTCCTGCATGACCATGGGACTAACCCATTCACTCTCTTCTATAGGTTCAATGATTCCTACTGCTAGCATCTTATCAATTTCATCCTTAACTTTTTCTTTATAGCGATGATTCAATATGTATGGATGCTGCTTAACTGGCCTAGCATCCTCTTTCAATGGTATGCGCATGACTCCCAAATATCCTACTATTCCCTTCATCTCTATGAACTTAGTGGGAAATAGGTCCTAATAGTCATGTAAGAGATCTGCGATGTGTCCTATTGTTTCATCATCCCAATAGTCTCCAATAGAGGAAAACTTTGGTTATGTTTCTGTGCCAATATTGATCTTTTTAATCTTGATAGGTTTTGTGATAGAGGGAATTTCTAGTCTCATTCCATCAATGTCGCAAGTCCCTTCTGACTCGGGAATGTTGACACTATGAAGATTCTCATCCTCATCATCTGGCTCTGCTGCGAAGTTGTAACATTCTAGCACATGTTCCAACTGTCTGGCCCAATCAGGCTGAGTAGGCACTGATACGGTACAATCGTCAAATATCTTAGTCTTTATTACATCTAAAGCCTGATCAATGCTTGGATACTCAGATTCAAAAGTGAAAGTGAGTAGGAAGTTGTCTATCATAAGTGGCCATGTGATGGTTCCTCTACGCAAGTCTGTCTTAGTGTACCAATTCCTTGGAATTGTGTCTAAAGTGTGAATGAATAGGTGAACCCATTCATCCTCTGGAATATCTGACCAACTCTGTTCGCAAATCTGAATATGTGACCTGGGGTCACTCTCTCCTGTGTATTTTTGCTGTAAAGGATCATTGTCATTAGAAAACTTGATCGCCATCAGTCTCTTAAGATCATCCCATGATTCAATATGTTCTTTATGTGCATGCCACCATCTTGTAGGTGTGTCTTTTACTGCAAGGTCCATAGTTTTCATCCTCTGCTCCTGAGGAATTTCTTGCTCAAACTGCTATAAAAAGTCATTGACTAAGTCACTGCGATGGATCGGTGCAGAGATTATTGACATCCCATTGTTTCATGGCGGTCTATTCTGCCAATTTTCTAAACCAACCTCTGAATCTGATGCGCATGAGCTGTCGCATTGCCGACTTATATTTCCTTCTGTGGTAGGGTTAATGTAATCACTCTGATTAGCAGTCATCTAATAAAGGCTTTCCATGTTGTGCACCTCCTCCTATGCTATGATAGGTTCAATGTAGCAAGGACCCTGGAAAGGATCCAATGGTGCGATGACCCGGATCTGATTATCCTCAAAGGTCATTTGTCTTTTCTTTAAGTCGATAACAGCCATGTTATCGATTGCCCAATCAATACCTAGTAAAGCTGGGTACGGTCTGCTATCGCCAATGATTTCTATGACTTCAAAGTCTGCAAAGCTATGAACTCCATCAATATCAACTGGTACTTGTAGTAATCGACCTAGTGGTGATACCCTCTGCTGATTGGCTAGTCGCAAATGGATAGGTGATCTTGCTAAATTAGGGTTACCCATCTGTTCCCATGTATGTTCCATTTCAAATTCTCCAATTTGTGCTATGAGTCTCATCTCTCTTCCTGTTCTTGTATGGCCCATAATATTATGAACAGCCCGTTGCACACTGTTCATGGAAGAAGACGGTTGACACTGATCTATGATGTGCTGAAGCTCTTCGATGGATTTCTCATTTCGTACAAGTTTCAAGCAGCTCCACAGGAAGGATTGTATACTTCCTGTCGACTATCCTCTTCACACCTTCCAGATGTGGTAGCCTGCGATATCTATACAAGACTAACGCCACAAGGTGTTTTCTATAGTATGCCCCTATAAGGCAGTACCTGCGATCCTGATGTTGTAGGTTCAGTAAACAAAGTTTTTGCTTGCTGAAACGTTTCTTTGTTCTTCTGTAGGTCGAGTGGTGTTGATTTATTAGTTGCTTTGCGCACCCACTCCAGAACTGTATTCTTTTCTACATCATGCGATGTCCTACTAGTAGAAGCACCACTGCAAGTCACTATATTGACTCTAGGTTCTAGTTCTTTCTGCTCAGCAGCAATAAGCTGAATGTTCTGGTTTACTACTGGCTTAGGATCCCTAATCTTGGCTATCAAGATCGAACACTCTTCTATAGGGTGATCATAGGACTTGCAATACTTACATGTCGTACTAGGGTTCTGATAGTCCCTATCATAATGTCCTACAATTCCATAATTGTAACAAGTGATTGGTCCACGGCCATGGCCAAAGCCTCCTCCACAGCCTCGTCCTCTGAATCCTCCACCATGGCCATCATGAGCTGGTTCATGCTGTAGTCCTGTTGCTGGACCTGGTGTCTCTGACTGGACTCTGTACAAGTCATGCTTTCTCTCTATCATGAGATAATAAGCTCAGCAATTATGTTCATCATGACCTACTGACTTGCAGAAGTTACAATATAAGTTCTTAGGGTTTTGTACATACTTCTAAAGTAAAGGGCATTCATGTGGTCTATGCCCTCTTGTTTTGCAGATTTCACACCATGGCCCTTGGGTCTGTATTAAGGGGTTCGGAGCCCCACTTGCTAAATATTCAACAAATACTGGACAATTATCTTTAGTATGGCCTTGTCCTTTACACTTTATACACCATAGTGCTTGTGCAACTTCTTTCCCTTTCTTAATCTCATGTAGCTGTAACATGAGATTGGCTAACTGGTTCTGTAGGTTTGTCAGACCTGTACTAGTCTCATCTAGAGGTGAAGCCTCTAGTTTCATTGCCATCTCCAACGCTTCATCCTGCATACGGAGTCTCTGTTGCATGAGGGGAAGTCTGATATGTGGGAGCAGTGCTGCGATGAACCATTCCTTATGCTACTCTGGTGAAAAATCAAAGCTAACCTGGTTTATAAGAGCTTTGAATTTCTGATCAAAGTCCCATATGGACTCTGTAGGTAACTATTTAATGTCTTTAAGCTTTGTGATACACTGTGAATCAGACTTAGGTTTCTTAAATTCTTTGATCATGGCGGTCCTGACTTGTATGAGAGTTCTGGGATGCACTGTTCTATACTTCATATACCATGTTAAGGCTCTGTCTCTAAGTGTAGTGGCCAATTGGACAAGTTTAGTATTATCATCCTGGATCTGTTTAATGGTCCATACGGCTTCACATAGGAACCAATGATGTTCCGGGTCTTCTGCCCCTGTACCCTTAAAGGTAGGTAACTTCATGTCATCCCCCATTCTGTTTCTACGTGGTGGGTTCTGATTTGCTGTGTTACTACCACTTGGCAGTGTAACTATAGTGTGTACTGTGTGTGAACTACTAGATGTAGTTCCTGTGGGATTGTTCTGAGTCCCAGTTGTTTTCTGTGGGGTATAAGGGTGCTAAGGGATACCCCCTACTGGTCTTTCTGTATCACTTTGGCTCTTTTCTCTAGTATGGTTTGAACTATCTTCTACGAAGGAAGATCTGAAATCTACTTTATATTTCTTACCACTACGTGTACATCCAATTTCATCAAAATCACTCTCAAACTATTGTGACATTACACTTACTAAACTTATTCATCTGAGAAGATATCCATTACTCCTTTTTCATGTAATAACATCTTAATAGATGAATTTAAAGATTTCAAGTACTTACCGCGATATCCTTTGAATAAGTACCTCTCGGCTTCACTGAAACTTTTTCTTTGATTAACTGCAAACTCAGTAATGAAGCCTTCCAGCAAAATTGCAAGCCAGAAGTCTACTGCTCATGAAATGGGATTATCTATGCTCCTCACGGTCTGAATCAGCTCCGGTGTCCAGACAATGTTTCTTTTCTTCTTGAATATATTCTTATCAGTCAACTTTGATAACCAGTCATATAGCTTGTTTGCATAGGTCGCAAAAATTATCTCATGCAGAACTGTGAAGATATGTTTTTGTAACCAGTCCTCTGTACTGAGCCTAGGACTCTTGTTTTTTGTCACAGCAAATTCTCTTTCCTTTGACCCAACCCACTGGTTGAGTTCTTCTTTAGCAGGATGCCAACAGAACATTAGCTCTTCAATTTGTTCAAAGCTGGCAATGAAACCATTTGTTGGTTCTTACTGGGCAGACCCGGGTTTACTTTACTGTACCAACAAAACCCCTAGCTCACTGGCCCTTTCGGCGATAGACCGTAGAGCGGCATGAAGTCTCACCCGAAGTGATATTAGATGGGGTGGAAGAAGACTCAGGTGTCTTCAACTAGGTTCTATAGCATCCTAGGGTCTCACGACTCTTCTTAGCCAGCGGGATATCTCCGCGAGGATGATCTCTCCTTCTAGCTGGTGCTGATAGGGAGAAAACTCTTACCGCATCACATCTTCTATGGCGATGCACAAACTTACTCTTCTACTGAGCTCCTTCCCTACGATATCTCACACTGTAGCTCCCCAGATGATGCGATATCACCTTTATCCTCTGTAATATGTCCTATAATGAGGCTCAATATGCGTATCAACTCTCAAGGTCCTGTGACCTCCCTCTTGGGTCTAATAAATCTGTTAACCTTGACCAGGGTGTTAAACCACTTCACTCAGACCTCTGCAGTTTAACACGCTAACGTCAACTACACTGAACTCGTGAAACTCATATACCAGAGTCACTTAGTGCTATAACTATCAACTATCATGAATCAAGAACTGATAAACTCATATATAGGCTACTTGATACATTCAACTTGTGTTTAACCTTCTAGGTGCTATAAACTGAAGCATAACATACATACATTCATCAACTGATAAGCAACATTCATTTAATAGATAACATATAGAAAATAGGTAAAACACAATCACATGAATAGTCGCACAACACACAGGTTTTACGTGGTTCACTTCCAGGGGGGAAGCTATGTCCACGGGAACTAGTTTTTATATTATATCTTGATAGAGTAAACACAATTCCACTGCAACCTATTATGCATCCTAAGATCTTCTGGGAAACTCCACCCACACAACCGGGAGCCCTTCTCTCTTAGATCTCTTCTTCTTCTTATATTTCCTTCTTACAATATACTCTTCCTCTCTCTCTCAATCCCTGTGGATTGTTACATTCATGATCAAGGAGCCAGCTACTGGTTATAGTAAGATAACTACAGATTGAATAACAGAACTAGAGCTCGACTCCCTCTTAATGTCTTACAATATAACTGATTATGAGCTAACAGACTAACTCACTGTCTGAATAGCTACCTAACTGTCTAACCTTTTACAATACAAAATACATGCTTATATAGGAGACCCGAAGGTCTCTCCCTATTACAACACTGTGGGCCTTTCCCAATAGTAACCCAAAAACCCTAACTGTGACAGTTGGCACATCTGTACTGTGGGCTATCGCTTACCATCACACCACAGCTTCCTGCAGTCTTCCACGCTTCCTGGCGCTGATCGTGGGTATGGGTGCCGCTTCCTTTATAGTCCTCTTATGTCCTTTGTCTTCAATACCTCAACCCATTACTCCATTTCCTTTATGAGGGTAGTTGAGCCCTCCTGTCTTTGCCGCTGCCTTAAGTGCAGTGGTTGAGCTCTCTCTTCTCGACCGCTCGGGTACTATTTCCTTTGACTTCTTCTTCCGATATAGCAGCTTTTCTTGTAGCTGCAGGGCCCTGCTCCAACAAATGTACATGATATATACAGTGGAAGAAAATCATTCATTCGACACATTCATGCATTCAACATGTTCATCATAATTTCGTAATAATTCATAAGCAAATACAATTGTAGAACTTAAATACACAAGAATACTTATCTTTTAAAGAAGCTTGTCCCGCAACTAGCATGTTGTTGCAACGTTCCACCCAACCATAGGCCAGTGTGCTCTTTAATCTCTCAGCAACACTGCCACCCCTGAGTTGGGCATGATCTTCCAAAAGGAATAAGGAACACTAACAAACTTCACCCATAGCCAAGGATACAATTATAATTTAGTTAAGCCAACACAGTTGGGTTTATCAGACTTATAGAGGTAGTGGTTTACACTTAGCCAAATTCACATAAGACACAACCAAGCCAACAGATGGGTCTGTTAGGCTACTAGCCAAGCCATCCTTCCAGTTCAGTTTATCAGGCTGTCAAGGAGGTGGAAAGGATGATTGCTAAGCCCGTGAGCTCAACCCTAGAGCTATGAACACCCACACCAGATCTAGCCTGATTTCTAAACAATTACACACCCAATAGAAGGAAGCATTCCCTTCTCTGCTACACAGTCCCTAAGGCCATGCCTTCGCTTCCAGTGCTATTCAGGGCATGCAAAGAAAAAAACCAGTCTTCTAGATTGGTCTGTGAGGTACTTTCACAAAGTAGGTTTATTAAGCAAGTCTAAACTCTATTTCCATTCCTTCTGTTAAGTCTGAATTTTGTTTCTTCAATTTTGGTTTTGTTTCCTTAAATTTTGGTTTGATTTCTTTTTTCTTTTAGGTTATTCATTTACTTTATTTTGATTTTCCTCCTTTAGGAAATTTTGTTTAGTGTTTACATGAAATTTTGAGCCTGCTTTGAAAATTTTAGTTTTAAGCCATAGGTTGGTTTTTCTTGAAGGAGTTTTAAATGTCATTATATCAAAAAAATGGATTCACAAACGATTATTTTGAGCTTAATAATGCCTAATCACTACTCAAGCAACTTTTAAACCTCACACAAAATGCCAAAAAGCTGAAAAATAGCGATAAAATAGCATTAAAACTATTCTTGTAGTGCTGGGGTTAAAAAACAATGAAGCTGCGCTACAAGAATATCGTGGCCTTTATTTTTCCCGGTTTTCTGGCAAAATTTTGTCATGATTTCGAATGCTGAGTGACTAATCCCCTGTTGTGAGCTGTTTGATACATGTGAACTCTAGATTTATCATGATTCCAACCGTTTCCAAATCGTGAGGCAAAACGTGGTGATCATTACTCATAATGCGTTTGAGCTTGACAGGTAGCAGCGAATTTTGGTCTAATGTGAAGTGAATTTTTACTTGAATGCATGCTCGATGGTAGATGGCTCAATAGAATGATGCTGCCGGCCTAAAAGCACGGAGAGTTCAGTTGCAGAGTTAGGTGGAAGTTACGTAGTCGCCCAAGAAACTAGGGTTTCTTTATCTTGACACTTGGAGTTAAATTGGATCTTGACTGACACTTGTATCTTCTAGAACGGTTCATACACGGTAGGAGGGGTCGTTCAATGTATCTACAGTCGACCAATTAAGAGGTATTTCCCAATAAGTTAGTATAACTGCAGATTTGGGGTTTTCTTCGGTAGGGTCATATTTATCAAAATTGGTTGAGGAAAGAGTTAATTTGTGCTGCAAAATGAAATTTCATCCAAAGAGACAGCTTCCTGGGACATGTTAAGATGCTCTGTTAAGAGGAAGACTAAAAATTAGCTTGTTGTTGGACTATACACTTGTTGAATTTTCAAAGAAACAGGGTCAAAAACTATGTATGCCATGAGGATTTAAATATCGATAATGCTACTGGTGCAACATCAATATGAAGCCTTAGACAGCCTAAACACTTAGTTTTCACTGTATGATTAAAAGCTGAGTAGTTGGTCTTGAGGTCAAGATTGAAATAAGAAATGAACAGAGTATCAGACTATCACCCTTGTCTTTTCAACACAAGGTTCATGTTTGCAGTTTAAGGAGAGTCTATGGTCTGAATGATTAATGTACATGATGTCTAGTTTCATTAACAATGCAAAAGGAGCCGAATACATACAATTGCATGGAGAGCTACGTGGTTAGGTGTGAAAGTTTATTGTTTCTGGAAACAGATGGAGACAACAACGAGTCAAAAGCCTGAAGACAGATGAAAGCCTAGTGCCATTTTGATATTTAAACTATTGATAGCTGAAAGTGATAAAGTCTGAGATTATTTCTACCTTATATTTCTCTCATCCAACCTCTGAACAGTCTGCAATTTATCTAGAAGGTTGACAGTCGAGATTTTTCTTGTAAAATTTTATTGTGCAGAGATTATCTATACAGGTTTCTGGCAGGTTATGATATTAAATACACAGGCTTTATGTTTCATGCTGGAGATGGACTGTCATTAGAGTAATTGAAATGAAATGACAGTTTTCAGGGATAGTGAAGGGTTTAGAATAATTCAATGATCTAAATTTCTTGTGACTGTAGATAAGCCCAACTTGTGTTAAGAAAACAAAGGAGCAGTCAAATAAGATTAAGGGGAGTAGTCAATGAAACCTAAGAGAATTGAACATAGCAGGCATCTGTCAGATCATAAACTAAAACCTAAAGCCATACAGTTTCATCCTCTGAAGGAAAATGGGCAAGAGTGGTAAAATTAACAGAGTTGAACCAACCAATGTAGAGTGGATTGAAAAGCTCCCTGGATGTGTTGAATTATTTCAACAAGCTGGTTGGCTTGAGTTCTTTAAAAGGATAAATGGGTATAATACTGAAGTGTCTTGCAAGTTTGCACAGTGCTGTAAAAATGATATGGTGACCTTTGACACTCTCAAATTCAAGCTAACAGTAGAGCTAATCTCAGAAGCCACAGGGATTAAAAATGAGGGTGAACCATGGTTCAAGAAGCTGCCTTTTGACTTTGATCCACAAAGATATCTTTTACCAAATGTCATCCCTGATTAGAATAAAGGCATCCTTATTCAAAATTTTAGAAAGGAGTGGATTGAGCCAATAAGGATACTGCAGAGCTATGTTGCTTGTGAGGGAAGGTACGCTTATGTATACAAGTACCACTTCAGGTTTTTGCAGCACATGGTGGGGGTGTCAAAGATGAGCTTGCCATTTTTCTTTTTGAAAAGCTTGCAAAAAATGTCCAGTACGGTTAAACAGCATGAAGATCATACATCTCAATCAATTTTCCATCATGGGCTGATTAAACTGATTATTAATACTGTTTTGCAACATGAAGGGAAGACCTGGGAATTTTTTATCTTTTGGTTTGGTTTTCAAACCAAAGAAGAAGATCAAAAACCTAAAAGGAAAGCTGACAAGGGTAAGGTTTTAATGAGAAAATTAGGACAGAAGCCTAAGCTGGAGGTTAAAGAAGAGGTCAAAACTGAGAAAGTATCAGAGCAAGTGGAAGAGGATAATAGACCGAAAGTATTTTCAGCTAGTAGCAAAGACAAGTACTCACTGTTTGAAGACCAAAAGCAGCTGCTACAGCCCATGGTACCAGCAGAGGTCCCTCATGAAATGAAAATTGCTGATACAAAAAAGGTGGCTGTACAGGAAGAAGAATTGCAAGTCAAACAGAGAAGCCCCATTACTGTATTGTCTGATGATGAAGGTTACCTTTTAGAAGAGGAGCAGGTAGAAAAAACTACATTTGAAGCTGAAACCTACAGAGAAATTCCTACTTCAGGCAGCAAAGCAGCAAAACCTAACAGAAAGAGGAGTAAACTTGAAGCAGTAGAGTTGACTGCTATCCAGCATCAAAGAAAGGAGCTGAAAATGCTAGGAGAAATAGCATCATATTGGAGACCTAAGACTAGGTCAAAGAACAAGCTAAGACTGAACATGAAAAAATTGCTCAATCCCAGGTTATACACAAATGAATTTACTGTGTTAGATGATGTATCTCCTGATGAAAATCCAGAAATTAAGAAAGCTAGCAGAAAAGGGAAGAATCCAGTAGCCATAAAATCTCCTTATGTACATCCTGCAGAAGTCAAGAGTTCATCAAAATCATTAGAAAATTCAAGCAAGCCTGTATCTAAATTATCTGCAATAATCCTTGAGATAAAAAATAAACTCTTAAAACAGCAGCAAGAAGAGAAAGCTAACATATGTCCTGTTGAAAATCAAGAGTGGGATGAAGAAGATGAGCTTATACTCAGAGAAGCAGGAATTATAAAAGAGCCTAGTATTCCTACTGATTTCTCAGACTTTTTAATGAAGGATGCAAATATACCTGAGATCCCTAGTTTTGATAAAGAAAATTTGTAGGAAAGTGTTCAGCAATATATGAAACAGATGAAATACTTGCAAGAGGCTAATGATGGGTTGATGAAAGTTAACAGAGGGCTTATAGAAGAACTGCAGGATGTCCATAATCATTTCCAGGAACTGTCAGAAGTATCCAAAGAGGTTCTCAGAAGGAAAAGAGCTACTGACATGCATTCCACAAAGTTGGAAAAAACAGTCCAGGACCTACAGTAGAGAAACAAGGAGCTCATAAAGAAGATTAATGACATGGAGAAGAAGCAAAAGAAGGCAAAGAAGAAGTCACAAGTGCTAGATGGTATTTCCTTGTTGGCTGAAGCAGCAAAAGATCTTTAAGCCAGTTGTCATTTAGTTAGTTGTTATCTTTTGAGTAAACACATATGTTAGTGATTTACTATTTTTAGCATATTTTGTAATTTTGTAACTTTGTACATTTTTACTTTACCTCAGTGAGTTGATAGATGTAGTTAGGGTTTTAGACCCAACTGATTTTGTAAAGAAACTCTATTTAGGGATATTAGAGAATCATTAGCAGGGTTCTGATTTTTGGGAGCTATAGGTGGTCTGCAGACTGTTTGTATCTTCAGACTTGTTCAGAGCTAAGTATTGTGACTCTTATAAGTATTTGCTGATGAAATTTGAGATATATATGACTTTTATCCTTCAGTTTTTTCTGTGTTGGCTTCATTATTGAATTTTTTTAGTTTCTTAATAGATATATTCATTGCTAGTGAATGTGTATTTGCTGGTAGTGCTTGTCTGTTAGGTATGAACTTCAGCATAGTCTTTCTGTTGGATCTTGTTGATATATCATGCATCTTTATCATTTTTTGTTTATGATTTAGTTGTTATTTGGCTTCTGAATGTATTCCCTGATAGTTCCTAAAGCTTACAACCATTAAAACATTACAGAAACCCTAAACCTTATCTATTTTATTGAATTTTATCTTGAGTGTGTGTTGGCTTGTTTCTCTGGCCTTAGAAACAATTTCTGCCACAAACATCTTTGGCGCCATTGGCAGGGACAAAGCTAAAGCATATCTTCCCTGGGATACTTATGATTTTTCCTGGTTTAGGAGGTGGACTTAAACCAGCATCTTTTGAAGTCTATTTTTCACCAAAAAAGCTGTCACAGTGGCTTCTAAAGGAATTGGAACCAGGAGAAGACCTACTTCACCATTACATTCAAGGGTTTCAAACCCTGAACAGATCTTGAAAATAGCAAGAAAACTATGAAGGCCTCAATCTTTATCAGCCCTCTATGTCCCTTACCAGTTGGGTGTTTCATTACATCCAGCTGAAACCTCACCTTGGATAAAACCTACCATCCCTGAGAGCACTTTTCAAGTTTTTACTAATCCTCAAACCTTTTTGAAAGCCAAGACTACTTCTCCTGGTAAAATACCTCTCTTTCAGCTGAAAGTAGGAAAGAGCCCTTTTCAAACAAGTTCAAGTCAAGCTTCCTCATATGCAAAGACAGTCAGTCCAAAGATGGCAGCCCAAGACCCTCCCATGGATATGATGGACCGGATGGTTGCAGCTAGGTATGCACCATTAGTCTTACCTCAGCCTTTACATGCTTTGCCTGGAGGTGATTACCAGAAATATATGCCTAGGTTCAATTGTCAGGTGGAGACCACTGCTGAAGAACATTGGGAGGCTTTCCTAAGTTATGCTGACAATTAAAACATTGAGATCAAGGATGTATGGATGAGGGTATTTGTTCAGAGCCTTGATGGGGATGTAAGGAAGTGGTTCAGAGAGTTTCCTGCCAACTCAATCACTATTATTGAAGAACTCCGTGATCTTTTTATGAGGCAATGCGGAGACACAAAGGACCACACCTACTATATAACTGAGTTTGGAGCTCTCAGAAGGAAAAAAGAGGAGACTGTTGCTGATTTTTCCAAAAGATTTAACAAAATGTGTAGTAGGATTCCAGCAGAAATTAAGCCTACTGAAACATCAGCTAAGCTCACTTATGCCAATGCCTTTGACTATGAATTTTCTTTATTGTTGAGAGAAAGAAGACCTATTGCCTTGCTGAACATGCAAGATGCAGCATTGGAGGTAGAGTCCAATTTGCTGGCTTCAAACAGACTTAAGAAAGAAACTCCCCAGCAACTTTATGAAAGAAAAGGAAAGAAGGAAGCTGTTTCAGGAAGTGCTACTCCTCAGTCTGCTGAAACCAAGATAGATGAGATGGCTAAGCTAGTGAAAATTCTCACTGTCAAACTGAATAAACTAGAGCTTGAAAAGAATTCTTCCAAACCTGCTCCAGAAGCTGAAAGAAGTTCAAATAACCAGAATCAGTTCAGAAGGCAATTTGCTCCCAGATTTATACCAAGAGAGCGCAGGAACAATGATATTCAGCGAGAGAGGAGAGAGAATGAAGATCAAAGAGTGCCCCCACCTATTCAAAATAATGTAGCTGATGAAGAATAAGTTGATGAACAGCTACTCTTTGAAGAGACTGAGACTGATCAGGATATGAACCACTTTGGAGATGGATTATCTACAGGTTTTGTTACTGAAGAAGATTTTCTGAATTCAGAATATTATGATGATGATATGTTTAAAGATGAGGATGAGCTGGAGTTAGAAAAGACTGTTGTAACTGCTGCTATTCATCAGAATGGACCTAAGAAGACTATAAATCTTAGATCAGGCCCAAAGCAAGTGGTGCAAGCCCCAAAAAAGAAATCTGTTGTTCCTGCTGCAAATGCTCCTGCTGCAGATGTTCCTGCTAAACAAGTACCTGATCCTGTCATAGAAAAGAAGAAATCTGTAGAAAAATCAAAGAAGAGTGCTGAAATTGATGAGGTAAACAAATCTGTCCAGAATTTCAGTTTGGAGAATGAACTAGGGAATTTAAAGATTCCTGTGCCTTTGACTGAGTTAATAAAGAACCCATCATATAAACAAATAGTTCTGAAGGTGATGAATGTACCCAGTAATCAGCCTGTTTTAGATACAGTTAATTTGCAGGAAGAAAGCCCAACAATTTTTATTGGATTAGCTCTGGATGAGAAGATTGAAAATGAGGCTGGTGCTTCTCCTCCCTTTTATGTCACCTTGACTGTCCATGACCAAATGATTCACAATTGTCTTTTAGATTCAGGAGCCTCCCACAATTTGATGCCAAAAGATGTAATGGAATCCATGGGCCTCAGTATCACCAAAACTTACCATGATCTATATGCCTTTGACTCCCAAGCTGTGAAATGTTTAGGAGTAATTAAAGATATGGTTGTCAGCTTAGCTCAGTTGCCTATGAAAAGTGTGATAATGGATGTTGTAGTAGCTGACATTACACCAAAGTTTGGCTTACTTCTGTCTAGGTCATGGGCTAAAAAGGTTGGGGGAACCTTACAAATGGACCTTTCATATGCCACCATTCTAGTGTTTGGTGGAGAAACTAGAAGACTGTATAGAGAACTACAGTTTGCTTACATAGTGACAGATGACAAGCATCACACTAATCACCCACTGTACTCTATTGATAAATATCTTGGTACATGCATGTTACATTTTAGTGATGAGGATAATTCTGCTGGTCTGTTACAAGTGGAAAAAGATCAGCCAATAAAACACAGCAGAGAGGAAGAAGATGTATTGTGGGAGCTGTACTTTGATGGATCCTCGTGCAAAGAGGGTGCTGGAGCTGGAGTCCTACTCATTTCTCCTGGAGTTGAGACAGTGAAACTCATGTATAAGCTGGAGTTTGTTACCACTAACAATACTGCTAAGTATGAAGCTATGCTACTGGGACTGAAAGCTGCTAAAGACTTAGGCATTCAGCAAATTGCTGCAT
Source organism: Pseudotsuga menziesii (assembly GCA_001517045.1). Lineage (NCBI taxonomy): Eukaryota > Viridiplantae > Streptophyta > Pinopsida > Pinales > Pinaceae > Pseudotsuga > Pseudotsuga menziesii. The sequence goes on along the minus strand of LPNX010010563.1, from coordinate 59,513 downwards.
TTGGCGACTCCAAATTGGTTGTTCAGCAGGTCAAGAACAACTATCAAGTAAAGCAAGGTTTGCTGAAAGTGTACCGGAATGAGGTATGGGATATGCTTGAAAACTATTTTGTAGCATTTAATATCACTCATATTCCAAGGAATCATAATGAGACTGCAGACTCATTAGCTTTGGCTGCCACACACTTCAGAATTCCTAAAACCACTCAGCTGAGGTATCCCATAGAGGTGAGGTACATACCATGTGTACCGGATAATGTGAGGCACTGGAGGGTATTTGAAGATGACATTGAAATCAAAAAATTTCTTGAGCTTACAGATGAGTTCACTAATGCCCAAATTGATCAAGAAGAAGATGAAGAGGATGAACAGTTAGATGAATTTGCTGAAAATGAATCTGCTGAAAATAAGTTTGCTGAACATGAGATAGCAGGTCATAAAATTATTGAGTTGAAGAGTAATTTCATCCCAAAAGGTTTAGTACCTTTAGAAAGAATATTTACCAAAGATGATACTCCTTCAAAGCCAGTGGTTCAATCTTCAGAAGACAATGTAGTGGACTACAACATTGGTTCTGCTGAACATCCAAAAATGGTAAAAATTTCCAAATCTCTGTTAGCTGAACAAAGAAATAGATACCTCAAAATTATGAAAGAACATGTAGATGTGTTTGCCTGGTCTTATGAAGAGCTGAGAACCTATGATACAGCAATCATTCAGCATAAGGTCCCTTTGAAGCCTAATGTTAAACCTTTCCGACAGAAACTAAGAAGGATTAATCCTGCTTTATTTCCTGTGATTGAGAAAGAAGTAAAGAAGCTGTTGGATGCAAAGATAATAGTGCCTCTCAGGTACTCTTCCTGGGTTGCTAATCTGGTTCCTATCAGAAAAAAGAATGGGGAAATTAGATTATGTGTTGACTTCAGAAATCTGAATAGATCATCATTGAAAGACAACTATCCTCTTCCTAAGATTGAACAGGTATTGCAGCAAGTAGTTGGAGCTTAGAGGATCTCTATGGTGGATGGTTTTTCATGGTACAATAAGATTGCAATGCACCCTAATGACAAGGAGAAGACAATCTTTACAAATCCCTGGGGGACATTCATGTATGACAAGATGCCTTTTGGCCTGATGAATGCTGGAGCAACATTTCAAAGAGCAATGGACATTGCCTTTGTTGGAGAAAAAGATAAATTTGTGGTCATTTATTTTGATGATATTACTATTTTTTCACAATCAGATGATGAGCATCTGAAGCATTTAAGGCAGACCTTCCAAAAATGCAGAAAATTTGGCCTATCCCTAAATCCCCAAAAGTCACATTTTGCTGTGCAAGAAGGTAAATTACTTGGTCACCTTGTGTCTGCTGATGGAATCCGAATAGATCCTGAAAGAGTGAAAGCTATACTGAAGATCTATTTACCCAGGAGAAAAAAAGATGTTCAATCATTCATTGGCAAAATTAATTTTCTGCGGTGGTTCATTCCCAATTTTGCTGAGACTATTAAACTGATCACAGCCATGTTGAAGAAGGACCAGGAAGTTAGGTGGACTGTTGAAGCAAAGGCTGCATTTGAAAAAAAACAAGGTGGCTCTTACTGAAGCACCTGTGTTGGTAAGCCCCAGTTTCACCAAAGAATTTCTTACTTTTTCATTTGCATCAGAAGACACAATTGCAGTAGTTTTACTTCAGAAAAATAAAGAAGGATTGGAACAGCCTATTGCCTTTTTCAGTAAAACTCTTAGGGATTCTGAGCTGAAGTATAGTTTATTAGAAAAGCAAGCTTATGCTCTGGTGAAGGATTTAAAATTTTTCAGAATTTATGTCCTGCACTCAAAATTTATTTCATTTGTTCCAAATGGTGCTGTGAAAGATGTTTTAACACAGCCTGATAGTGAAGGGAAGAGAGGCAGATGGATTGCAAATATCATGGAGTATGATGTGGAGATCAGGCCCACCAAGCTTGTTAAAGGACAAGGTTTAGCCAAGCTGTTTTCTGATTCAAATTGTCAAGCTCTGGGACTGCATGTTATGGTTGAAGAAATAGCTCAAGAGGAAGAGCAAGCAGCACTGAAGAAAGAAAATATCATGGATTTCTATTCAGCATCTACTTGGTATGCATACATAGTCCATTTTCTATTATTTCTGCAATGTCCTGAGCATTTAGACAAGAAGGCTGCTAGATCTTTAAAACTCAAAGCTACTAAGTATTGTTTGGTAGAGGATCAATTGTTCTGGAAAGATCTAGGGGGTATCTTGCTCAGATGTCTAGATCAATCTGAAATAGGAGAAGTGATCTCAGAATCCCATGAAGGTGCCTGTGGAGGGCATAAATATTGGAAAGCAACAGCTTACAAAATTTTACAAGCTGGATATTATTGGCCATCCTTATTCACAGATGTTTACCAGCAGGTAAGAGCTTGCATTCCCTGTCAGAAATTTGCTGGTAAGCAGAAATTATTGTCTTTACCTTTGAAACCTATTGCAGTCAATGCCCCTTTTCAACAATGGGGTCTGGACTTTATTGGAGAAATCAATCCAGCATCTTCAGGATAACATCATTGGATTTTGACTGCAACAGATTTTTTCACAAAATGGGTGGAAGCTATTCCCACAAGGAATGCTACAGAAAAAGTAATCATGGACTTTATTGAAGAAAACATCCTGAGTCAGTTTGGTTGTCCACAGATATTAGTAGCAGACAATTCCAAGGCATTCAAGTCCAAGGAAATGGTGTCCTTTTGTGAAAAAAAGGGCATCATTTTGAAGCACTCAACTCCCTATTATCCTTAGGGCAATGGTCAGGATGAATCATCTAACAAGAACATCATTCAAAGCATCAAGAAACTGCTGAAGCATAACAAAAGGTCTTGGGATTCAATGCTGAAGTATGCATTGTGGGCAGATAGGATTACAGTGAAGCAGGCAATTGGTACTTCTCCATTTCAGCTGGTTTATGGTACAGAAGCAGTTTTCCCTGTTCAGCTGAGGATTCCAGTGATGAAATTACTCCAGAACTATCAGGAGGAACTTGATGATATGCAAAGGAGAATATTTGAAATGATAGAGTTACAAAAAAATAGAGAGAAGGTGGATGAAAAAGCACAGCTGTATAGAACCAAGGTTAAAAACAGGTTTGACAAGAACATTAAAGAACACACTTTCTCAGAAGGTGAGATGGTTTTAAGATGGGATGCAAGAAAGGAGCAAAAGGGTAAGCATGGTAAGTTTGATAATATTTGGTTTGGCCCTTTTCTGGTATCAAAAGTGTTAGAGAACAATACTTTTGTCTTGCAGTCCTTGGAAGGTGAGGAATTGTCCAGCCCTGTTAATGGACGATTCCTCAAGCATTTCTACAGTTTATAAGAGCATTTTCACTGATCATTGTACATACCGATGAGTGAATCATAATAAGACTCCATGGCCCAATAGAAGTTTTGCAGACAGGTAAATAGAAGACAGAAGGCACTAGTCTACAGGTTCTTGAAGCCTCACAGGGAGGACTTCATCCCGCAACTGGAGCCAGATGTTAAGTCTGAATTTTGTTTCTTCAATTTTGGTTTTGTTTCCTTAAATTTTGGTTTGATTTCCTTTTTCTTTTAGGTTATTCATTTACTTTATTTTGATTTTCCTCCTTTAGGAAATTTTGTTTACTGTTTACATGAAATTTTGAGCCTGCTTTGAAAATTTTAGTTTTAAGCCATAGGTTGGTTTTTCTTGAAGGAGTTTTAAAAGTCATTATATCAAAAAAATGGATTCACAAATGATTATTTTGAGCTTAATAATGCCTAATCACTACTCAAGAAAAATTTAAACCTCACACAAAATGCCAAAAAGCTGAAAAATAGCGATAAAATAGCATTAAAACTATTCTTGTAGCACTGGGGTTAAAAAACAATGAAGCCACGCCACAAGAATATCGTGGCCTTTATTTTTCCCAGTTTTCTAGCAAAATTTTGTCACGATTTTGAATGCTGAGCAACTAATCCCCTGTTGTGAGCTGTTTGATACATGTGAACTCCAGATTTATCATGATTCCAACCGTTTCCAAGTCATGAGGCAAAACGTGGTGATCATTACTCATAATGCGTTTGAGCTTGACAGGTAGCAGCGAATTTTGGTCTAATGTGAAGTGAATTTTTACTTGAATGCATGCTCGATGGTAGAAGACTCAATAGAATGATGCTACCAGCCTAAGAGCATGGAGAGTTCAGTTGTAGAGTTAGGTGGAAGTTACATAGTCGCCCAAGAAACTAGGGTTTCTTTATCTTGACACTTGGAGTTAAATTGGAGCTTGAATGACACTTGTATCTTCTAGAACGGTTCATAAACGGCAGGAGGGGTCGTTCAACGTATCTACAGTCAACCAATTAAGAGGTATTTCCCAATAAGTTAGTATAACTGCATATTTGGGGTTTTCTTCGGTAGGGTCATATTTATCAAATTTGGTTGAGGAAAGAGTTAATTTGTGCTGCAAAATGAAATTTCATCCAAAGAGATAGCTTCCTGGGGCATGTTAAGATGCTCTGTTAAGAGGAAGACTAAAAATTATCTTATTGTTGGACTATACACTTGTCGAAGTTTCAAAGAGACAGGGTCAAAAACTGTGTATGCCATGAGGATTTAAATATCGATAATGCTGCTGGTGCAACATCAATATGAAGCCTTAGACAGCCTAAACACTTAGTTTTCACTGTATGATTAAAAGTTGAGCAGTTGGTCTTGAGGTCAATATTGAAATAAGAAATGAACAGAGTATCAGACTATCACCCTTGTCTTTTCAACACAAGGTTCCTGTTTATAGTTTAAGGAGAGTCTCTGTTCTGAATGATTAATGTACATGATGTCTAGTTTCATTAACAATGCAAAAGGAGCTGAATACCTACAATTGCATGGAGACCTACGTGGTTAGGTGTGAAAGTTTATTATTTCTGGAAACAGATGGAGACAGCAACGAGTCAAAAGCCTGAAGACAGATGAAATCCTAGTGCCATTTTGATATTTAAACTGTTGATAGCTGAAAGTGATAAAGTCTGAGATTGTTTCTGCCTTATATTTCTCTCATCCAACCTCTGAGCAATCTGCAATTTATCTACAAGGTTGACAGTCGATATTTTTCTTGTAAAATTTTATTGTGTAGATATTATCTATACAGGTTTCTGGCAGGTTATGATATTAAATACACAGGCTTTATGTTTCATGCTGGAGATGGACTGTCATTAGAGTAATTGAAATGAAATGACAGTTTTCAGGGATAGTGAATGGTTTAGAATACTTCAATGATTTAAATTTCTTGTGACTGTAGATAAGCCCAACCTGTGTTAAGAAAACAAATGAGCAGTCAAATAAGATTAAGGGGAGTAGTCAGTGAAACCTAAGAGAATTGAATACAGCAGGCATCTGTTAGATCATAAACTGAAACCTGAAGCCATACAGTTTCATCCTCTGAAGGAAAATGGGCAAGAGTGGTAAAATTAACAGAGCTGAACCAACCAATGTAGAGTGGATTCAAAATCTCCCTGGATGTGTTGAATTATTTCAACAGGCTGGTTGGCTTGTGTTCTTTAAAAGGATAAATGGGTATAATATTGAAGTGTCTTACAAGTTTGCACAGTGCTATAAAAATGATATGGTGACCTTTGACACTCTCAAATTCAAGCTAATAGTAGAGCTAATCTCAGAAGCCACAGGGATTAAAAATGAGGGTGAACCATGGTTCAAGAAGCTGCCTTTTGACTTTGATCCACAAAGATATCTTTTACCAAATGTCATCCCTGATTGGAATAAAGGCATCCTTATTCAAAATTTTAGAAAGGAGTGGATTGAGCCAATCAGGATACTGCAGAGCTATGTTACTTGTGAGGGCAGGTACGCTTATGTATACAAGTACCACTTCAGGTTTTTGCAGCACATGGTGGGGGTGTCAAAGATGAGCTTGCCATTTTTCTTTTTGAAAAGCTTGCAGAAAATGTCCAGTAGGGTTAAACAGCATGAAGATCATACATCTCAATCAATTTTCCATCATGGGCTGATTAAACTGATTATTAATACTATTTTGCAACATGAATGGAAGACTTGGGACTTTTTTATATTTTGGTCTGGTTTTCAAACCAAAGAAGAAGATCAAAAACCTAAAAGGCAAGCTGACAAGGGTAAGGTTTTAATGAAAAAATTAGGACAGAAGCCTAAGCTGGAGGTTAAAGAAGAGGTCAAAACTGAGAAAGTATCAAAGCAAGTGGAAGAGGATAATAGACCCAAAGTATTTTCAGCTATTAGCAAAGACAAGTACTCACTGTTTGAAGACCAAAAGCAGCTGCTACAGCCGATGGTACCAGCAGAGGTCCCTCATGAAATGAAAATTGCTGATACAAAAAAGGTGGCTGTACAGGAAGAAGAATTGCAAGTCAAACAGAGAAGCCCCATTATTGTATTGTCTGATGATGAAGGTTACCTTTTAGAAGAAGAGCAGGTAGAAAAAACTACAGTTGAAGCTGAAACCTACAGAGAAATTCCTACTTCAGGTAGCAAAGCAGCAGAACCTAACAGAAAGAGGAGTAAACTTGAAGCAGTAGAGTTGACTGCTATCTAGCATCAAAGAAAGGAGCTGAAAATGCCAGGAGAAATAGCATCATATTGGAGACATAAGACTAGGTGAAAGAACAAGCTAAGACTGAACATGAAAAAATTGCTCAATCCCAGGTTATACACAAATGAAGTTACTGTGTTAGATGATGTATCTCCTGATGAAAATCTAGAAATTAAGAAAGCTAGCAAAAAAGGGAAGAAGCTAGCAGCCATAAAAGCTCCTTATGTACATCCTGCAGAAGTCAAGAGTTCATCAAAATCATTAGAAGATTCAAGCAAGCCTACATCTAAATTATCTGCAATAATCCTTGAGATAAAAAATAAACTCTTAAAATAGCAGCAAGAAGAGAAAGCTAACATATGTCCTGTTGAAAATCAAGAGTGGGATGAAGAAGATGAGCTTATACTCAGAGAAGCAGGAATTATAAAAGAGCCTAGTATTCCTACTGATTTCTCAGACTTTTTAATGAAGGATGAAAATATACCTGAGATCCCTAGTTTTGATAAAGAAAATTTGCAGGAAAGTGTTTAGCAGTATAAGAAACAGATGAAATACTTGCAAGAGGTTAATGATGGGTTGATGAAAGTTAACAGAGGGCTTATAGAAGAACTGCAGGATGTCCATAACCATTTCCAGGAACTGTCAAAAGTATCCAAAGAGGTTCTCAGAAGGAAAAGAGCTACTGACATGCATTCCACAAAGTTGGAAAAAACAGTCTAGGACCTACAGCAGAGAAACAAGGAGCTCATAAAGAAGATTGATGACATGGAGAAGAAGCAAAAGAAAGCAAAGAAGAAGTCACAAGCACTAGATGATATTTCCTTGTTGGCTGAAGCAGCAAAAGATCTTTAAGCCAGTTGTCATTTAGTTAGTTGTTATCTTTTGAGTAAACACATATGTTAGTGATTTACTATTTTTAGCATATTTTGTAATTTTGTAACTTTGTACATTTTTACTTTACCTCACCGAGTTGATAGAGGCAGTTAGGTTTTTAGACCCAACTGATTTTGTAACGAAACTCTATTTAGGGAGATTAGAGAATCATTAGCAGGGTTCTAATTTTTGGGAGCTATAGGAGGTCTGTAGACTATTTGTATATTCAGACTTGTTCAAAGCTAAGTATTGTGACTCTGATAAGAATTTGCTGATGAAATTATGATATATATATGAATTTTATCCTTCATTTTTTTCTATGTTCGCTTCATTATTGAACTTGTTTAGTTTCTTAATAGATATATTCATTGCTGGTTAATGTGTATTTGCTGGTAGTGCTTGTCTGTTAGGTATGAACTTCAGCATAGTCTTTCTGTTGGATCTTGTTGATATATCATGCATCTTTATCATTTTTTGTTTATGATTTAGTTGTTATTTGGCTTCTGAATGTATTCCCTGATAGTTCCTAAAGCTTACAACCATTAAAACATTACAGAAACCCTAAACCTTATCTGTTTTATTGAATTTTATCTTGAGTGTGTGTTGGCTTGTTTCTCTGGCCTTAGAAACAATTTCTGGCACAAACACCTTCAATCAATTCAAATGCCAAATGTGGATGCAAAAATAGCGATCTCAATCCTGGGATATATCAAAACATAGAAGACACCAAATATTACATACACACACAAAAATTTATGAATTTTTGAACATTGCCAGTGCTAGACCGATTGTTGCAAAATACCAAAACAAAAACATTGTTGGTCTTTCAAATCAAAGACACAAAATCAGATTTAGTAAAATCCTATTTAAGAAAACAACTAACAGATAGGGGAAAATGCGAGAGAGGATAATCCACAGAGGAAAACAAAAAACGTGAAGGATTCAGATTGTCGGAAAGGAGAAATTCATGAAAGGTTTAGAATCAGAATTGTTTTTTCTTGCTTGCTGCTGCATGAATGCTCAATTGTTTTTCCAAAAACTTTTTGTTCATTCCAATTCATGAGGGAAGCTGAAACGCTACCGCATGAGGGAAAGTGGTCATTTTTGGTGTTTTCTTTCCCAAGAAATTCAAAAATCATTTTTCCCAAAGTGGGGCTCTACCCAATTTGAATTTCCCCATTCTTCCAATCCCCCACTCCCTCATCCTTAGGAAAAATCATGCCCCCATTTCATTTAGTTGCGTTGACATAGCCGGTTGTGGGTTTTAATTAAAAATTGCAATTTAACATGATTTCCAGATTTTTGATGTTTAGCTAGCATAAAAAAATACCATCAACCCAACTTAATTGCTGAAACATAACACTAAATCAATGGTGGGATTTTTCCTAGCTCCACACCATGATTATTTACATAATTTTATTTAAATGCAAACGGTGTCAAAATCGGGGTGTTACATCCTCTTGCAATTTCAAATCCATGGGAAGCCTAAAGGTTCTTGGATGAGTTTTAAGGTTAATACATTGTGACATATGCATCATAGGTTGAATTTGGGAGAAAATGTAACTTACATGGGAAAGGAAGAGTCGTTTTGGAGCTAGTGAGACACTTGGACTAGATTCCCTAGCTCTATGACAACAATGATGAAGATGCTATGACACCTATGACACAAATCAGATCTAAAGGCTGTAATGTGGATGGAATCTGACATATCTGACATTTCATGTCAAAATATAGAATCTAATATATCTCTCATGTGAGTTGGATAATCTCAATGGGTTCCAACTCAAATTGGGGGAAGATGGAAGGCTAGGAAAGGGAGGATACATGGAAAATATTGAGCCCACACCCAAATTCGAATTGGATTGAGTTTTTGGATGGATTGGGAACCTTATAAGGCTAAGAATGTTTATAAAATATAGGAAGAAACCAGGAGAATGGCTTTTGATCATTTGATAAATTGTCATTTGTGAATTGTGAGAGCTAGTGGATGACTAGTTTTCTTGCCTTAGCCAATTTCGAGGGTGAAAGATTTCCATCCAAGTTGGTGTTTGGAGAGGACACTCAGGTATTTCATGGATATTTAATGGATTCTTATTTGTATGTTTAAGCTACAGGGAATCTTGTGTATTCTTCTATTGAAGCACTTTCTCTCAACCATTTCCAGTTTTATGGCATATTCTTGATCATGGAGGGATTGCGCTTTGGGTGAGATATTGATCTATTTGAGGAAGATTATAATGCTCCATTATTTTATTTTCTGATGTAAATTATTTTTATTTCAATTTTAGAATCCTCTCAAGTTGAAATGCAAAAATATTTCATGTAAAAGTGTTAAATAATGAAGAAATAGTGACATTTCCCCACTATCTTGTTAAGCACCATTGTAATGCTAATGATTTCGAATTGGGAGAAGATTTTCATTGTATATTACTAATTGTAATAATATAAATATGATATTTTATTCATTCTCAAAAATTCCCAAGTCTAAATATAAAATGGTTGTATGGAACAATGACTATTAATGAGCAAACAATGACCATTTCCCCACTACATTGATGTATGCTATGATAATGCTGATTATTTACAATGGAAGAATGTATATATAATAAATTTATGATTAAAGTACTGTAATTAATGTGCATTAAAATTTTCATGTTCATTACTCAAGCATCAGAATCCATTTTACTCATTTTAATTGCATTGGGAGAAAATTTGGCGCCTTTTCCCCAAGGGTCAAAATTGTGATTTGGGAGTTGTTTGGGAGAGAGTCATTAACAGATTGTATAAAATGAACCATTATGCACATGTGATATTAAAAACCCCCCCCACTCATCCCCTAACTCTGTTAATAAATTTGAGTGAATTTGGGAT
>LPNX010010563.1:16856-49109 GCA_001517045.1 Pseudotsuga menziesii | reverse complement strand
GGGGGGGGGGGGGGGGGGGGGTAAAAAAAAATCCCTAAACATAATATTTAATTTATAATATCATTCATGTACCCTTAGAGAAAGTTTGGGAGCATTTGGGCCAATTTGGAGGTCTAGACATCAAAACTAGTTAAGGTCAAAATTGGGGAAAAAGTGAAAAAATTGGTCATTTAGTAAAATTTCAAAAAAGGGACATTAAAGTGGTACCAAAGCATGATGTTGGAACCTGATGTGTTCTGATATTTATGAATACAATAATTCAGGGAGCACCATTATATATTGAAACCAAAAGTGCTTTTGTTGAAGAGGAAAAAGAAAATTAGGAGAAGAAGGAAATTCTTTGGGGAAACTATGACTAGGGATGAATAGGGAACCTAATATGATGGTGAGGGTATAATAAAAAGCATGGAACCTATCCTTGAAGACATGAAAAGGAATATTATGAAAGTATTCAAATTTTTGGCTATCCAAAGTTTGAAAAATATATTGATTTTAAGAAAACCAAGGGGAAAAATGCATCAGCTTGTTCGAAGGAGAAAAAGGAGAAGACCCATGAACCACCTAGTTTTGAAATAGGTGAAGTAGAAGAAGTAGTACATGAAGAGGATCGAAATTCACTCCTGGGTGACTCTGAAAATTATGAAGAGACATCACATGAGTATGAATATGTTTCTATTGAAAATAATGAAGATAATTTTGAGACACTTTCTACCTTGGATATGAAACAAAGAGCATCTACTAATGGATGCTTGAACTATGAAGGAATACCTATTGGTGGGTTCTCACACCTCTATGTTGGTGGCATAGAGATCACTTTTGAAATTTTTTCTGCAAGACAAACTTCCATTAAACATGAAAATGAATACCTTGTAGAGTTGAAGAAGAAACAAGATGAACTTCCCCATCACCACTTGAGCTTCATGAAATTGGTCCAAGAAAGAAGGAAGAAGATGAGGAGGTTCATTTGAAAGAGCCTCATTTTATTGAAGGATAATTAAATATGAATGAAAATAATATCCAATAGGCCCTTAGAATACTCCGTGACACTCAAGCATTAGTGCCAAATTCCCGTTGGAGAGCTATTTCATTGGAGGAGCCATCCTTCCTTGAAGACACGGAGAAGATTCAAAGAGAAATGTGCAACATCAAAGGTAATTTCATGTATTTGATTTTTGATAGAAACCATTTGTTTTAGATTAATGAATTGTTACATGATGCATACTTGAATAATAATGAAGATATTCATAAGCTCACAATTCAAAATGAGCAACTTCTTGAAAAGTTGCAAGATACTTGTTTTTCCTCCTATGTTTCTAATTGTCAAATGGTAGATTGTTTGGAGGATTCTCATGACATGGTGGATCATGAGAAATGTAGAAATTTGAATGTGCTTGATGTGTTTGAACATTAACTTGAAGAGATCCAAACACTTGATGTGGTGGAAGAGGAACTTGAATTATCTCTTGATGAAGGTTATGCAATTTTCAAAGAGGAGCATAATTCCTCTACATTGAAACCAATCTATGACAAAGGTTTCACACTTTTGAAGGAGATGCATGATACTAACCATATGGATCCTTCCCATGATGAAACTTCTGCAGTTTTTGATCATTTGGGTGAGTTAGTTCATTCTCCTACATCCTACAATTCCATGTTTTGCAGCATTAGTGACAATGAAGTATGGGTGAAAGAGTTCTTTTTGATGGTGCCACATGAGGAGTATGAAAATGTTTTGGCATCCATTCATATATTGGAAACTCGACAGTCTCAGTTGCTATGCGATGGAGAGACTGTGTGATCAATCCACATTTCCTCAATGACACCTTATGCAACCTATTTTTCCAATTTTCCAAAGAATCATTGAAATCAGAGGACGCAGAACTATCACCATGCCATCCAATCTCACCATCGATGGTAGGGTGGATATAGTCATCAGAGATATTATAGGTGTGATCCCAACTTCTACTGGATTCATCCCTAATGGGTTCAATATATCAGCATCCTTCCTGAGGGTCCATGGGAGCAATGACCATGAAATCCTGGTTCTCAAACGTCATAACCCATTTTTTGAAATTGATAACTGCCATGCTATCATTAGTCCACCCAATTCCTAGAAGTGCGGGATAGGAACCTCCATCTTCAACCACTTCTATCACATCAAAATCAGCATATGTTTTCATACCTTCAATATCGACAACCAGGTTCGAGACATGACCAATGGGATGAACCTTTGCCTGATTTGCTATTCGTAGCTACACCTCCAACCATCCCAATGTTGGGTTCCCCATCAGCTACCAAGTTTGCTTGGACAGAATATTTACATCTAATATGAGATCTAGAATAACCGAGTCAACCTCGTAATCTCCGATATGGATGTTCATCCTCATTTCCTTGCCTGTCTTCCTCTTTTGTAAGGAGTTCATAGTAGAATCCTTCAATGTATTATCTAGGTGATATAATGAATTCTCAATCTTGACAAGTGATTTGGGATCCCTTGCCAGCAATAGACAACTCTCAAAGAACTGCTGCAAGGTACCATGCTGCCACGATGGTCATTCCTCTACAAATGGATCAAAAGCAGATGACATGTCGATAATAGGTAACTTACCTAGATTTCTCCCGATTCCATGCTTGGCCTCGAAGAAGGTGTATTTCTTCATTGAAATATCAAATGCTACCTTTTTCTTTCCAGTGAACCAAACTTGCTGATGCGGTCCATATTCTCCAATTGTCGCACCATTGAAAGTGACAATCCAAATGTCAACATCCTTCATTCATGGTTTGGCTTGAATTGTTGCAACCGTCAATCCTTGATTCAGGTTCTAGGCTAGATTCAATGGTGGGTTCTGATTCAGTGGAGGGTTCATTGGCTGATTCTGAGTCTGTGGAGGGATATAATTCTGCATCGTCGACTTGTTCTACACTTGGAACGTTAGCTGGTTCTGAGTCTACGCATTCTGTAACTGAGGAATGTGCCCATCCTGCCATCTTGCAATAGCTAGGGGAAATTTTCAACATTATGTTTATTGGCCGCATAGTATGTACATTGTGCATGAGGACACTCCCTTTGGTAGTTCCTGAATACTCCACAGGTATAACACTGGATTGATTCTTGACCTTGTCCTCCTCCTCAATCGAAGCCTCCTCCTCATCCCTTGGATCCTCCATGGAATCCTCCTTGGACTCCTCCTTGCTGAAATCGATGTTGGGGAAAATGATGCTATAGGGGGTTTGGTTGCTATTGGACATAGTGTACAGCTTGCACATATTCTGACCGAGGCTGAATAGGAGGTACTTGATTATATTGTGGTCATGGAACAAACTATGTTTGCACTAAAAAATGTGGCTGCGGTGCAAACTGTAGCTATGACATAAACTGTTTTTGCGGTTTTGATGGGATAAAATATATCTGGGGAAGCATTGTATACTACACCTATGATGCTGGCTATTCCATCTATGGTTGTGCTTGCATTACCTGGGGTTCCTCACCTTTTACAAAGTATGAATCATATGTCCTCTCCTAGAGCAATTAATAAGCGCAATAGCTTTTATTGTCATGTCCTATTGACCGAGAAAAGGTACAGTACATACTCTCTGCCTTGGTAACCATATTTTTCATGTATTCATAGTTTTCCTGTTGATTCCTATAGACTTGACATATGTGGCAACATGGTGCACCAGCATAGCTCAATGGGTTTGAGGCTCTTGAAAGGAAATAATTTTGGAACGTCGAACATGTATCCTTGGTGTGCCTGCCCACATGACACCAGATGCACCAAAGGTCATCATGATATTCCTTAGCCTTCCTGACATATTATAGTTGGAGTGTCAGATTGGCCAACTGTGCTTGAATCTGGTTCATCCCAACCGCGGTTTTCCTACTGGAGATGCTTCGAATTTAATTGCAATTTACAGAGCCTCGTTTCATGTCGCAATATTTTGCTGCATTAGCGGTTATTTTATATGTGGGACAAGTGCGATGATGAAATACTCCTTGTGCTGAACATCACTCATTCAGAAGCTAACTCGAACCATCAATGTCTTAAACGATTGAACAAAGTCCCAAATTGTTTCATTGGGGAACTGCTTGATTTATTTCAACTTGGTAATGTACTGATTCTCAAACTTTAGCTTCTTGAATTCTTCAAATAACCCCTCACGGATCTCATCCAATGTTTTCGCTGTACCTCCCTGAGGAACCATCATGAATCTCATGTACCAATCTAGCGCACAACCCCTGAGGGTGGTTGCCAGCTGTATTTTCTTGACATTGTCATCCATAGTCTATCGGGCGATCCATATCACCTCGCACAAGAACCATTATGTCATCGGTTCCATTTCCATGAAATATTGGTAACTTCATTTCATCGCCTGCCATTCTAATCCTTCTTTCTCTGGCTGGTAATCTACTGCTAGACTGCTGCTGACACGTCAGGCAAGTTGACGTAGAGTGCGTGTTTCTTCTTGGTGGTGTAGTAGTGCGCGGAGGTGTGGAAACGTTACTGCTAGGGTTTGAGACTGCCCTTATCCTGGGCATAGCATGGGCCTGGTCGTCCTCGTCATCACTGAAAGGTCACTTTGTCCCATGTGGTTTTTCTTCATGACATCGCACTTTGATCGCAACAAGACCTTCTCCTATCCTCTTCCTCTTCTCTCAAAACCTTGCTTCTCCTCTTGTACAACCACTTGTTTCCTTGACGACCTTCAAAATCTAACCAGAAATGATGACCATCTACCCCTTACCTTTCCATGCATCTCCCCCCTTTCATCATGGTGTCTACAGCCTCCACACACTAGAGTTCCACTACTCTTGGTCCATCTTCAGAATACCTTTTTCACAGACAAGTTGTTTAATAGGTAGCTACAGAGACAACAAAAATATACCTCGTGGTCTGTTGAAGAACTCCCTATCTGCTTCACTAAATGACTTATTGGTATCAAATGCAAACTCGGTAATATATCCCTCCAAGATACTGTCCAACCACACCTCAACAGCCTGTGATGCCTTATTGTCCGTTTCTTGTAATTCCTGGATCAGCTTCGGAGTCCAATATCTCGACTCTCCTCCTTGGAAGTTTGTCTTCTTCGAAGTGAACTTCGCCAGCCACTCATACAAGAGGATAGGAAACTCACAGAAGAACCATTCATGAAGACCATCATGAATATATCCATCCAACCAATTCCCCATCAACAACTTCAGATTCTGATTTTCTGTTTCAACAAACTCTTGCAGTTCGAGAGCAAACCATTCCATGATCTCCGGTCAAGTCAGATGCCAAAACATATCCTCCTTTCAATCGCAACTCGGTCCCAGAAAAAGAATCATTTGTTGGTGAAAACCCACCAACAAATCCTTGTCAATAGGGGTTCTCACTCTGTCAATTCCCAACCAATGTGATCTCCCTGAGCACTAGCCCATATAGGTTTTACCCTACCCAGCAACATCCATAGAGTGAACGAAGTCTCACTCGAGGCGTTCAAGGGAGAGTTGTAGGAACCACATTTTCAGCAGTAAGAAAGGAAGATATGGCATCCATGGTTTCAACCACATAACTATCAGATTACGCCAAGTCACTTTACAGAACTAAGACAGTTATTCATCTTCATAACTACGGATCTAATAGATCAATCATTCATTTATTACAACAGAGTTATCGCAGCAGTATCATTCATAAAACAACTCTAATACACTTCATCATGATTCATCTGAATTAGAACAGAATTGGGATAGATCACATCATCGGTTCATTCTAGAAACATCAGTAAATCATAAATATATTCAATACACTTCTCATTGACATCGCAACAGAGAAAACAAGAAAACAGAAAAAAGTATTTAGGCAACACCTGTCATGTCATATTAATTCTTTGCAACCGATCTGAAACAGATAATTCTTCTCCATATTAGGAGACTGATTACATCCCAAAATCCAGTATCTGACATAGAAATATTGGAGATTGTTGAAAATATAATACTCATCAAGATCATAGACAAATCGCGACAGATTGATCACTCTCAGATATTGAATTGGACTTGTATCGCGCTGATCATGATCCTCATCATTATTCTTCATGTGTTGTCTGTCTACAATTGCAAAGCTAGCTCTATATATAGGCTTGTTCCTTTACATCAAAGGTCCACTTCTAACTAAATCCTAACAACTAATGACCTATGTCCACAAAATGTGGTCAATTAATACATTAAATATTAAAATTTTTTTATCCTTCTGCCCATCACGTTGATCTGTCCTTACGCGGTGTCGCATGAGGTTGAGCAGCTGTCGCGATGCTACACAACTCACTTACCCAAACCCTTGCCAATAGGAAACACACAAGTATTGCTCAGGAATTTATAGTATCATTCACAATAATAAATCCATTGTTTCAATATTTTACATAGGAAAAGAATTTGAATGAATGACATGCAATTCGAATCTATCCAATGTATATGACTGTAGCTAACTAACCAACTAAATCATGGTCTCTCAATTAATATTGGAGTCCAAAATAAGATCCTTCTTAGGAATGTTTCATTATTGTTTCTCTTCATTGAACATAAGAAGTATTTGGGTTTCCATAGAAGTCCCCTATGAAAATTTGCTAGCTCTAGATTTATTCAGAGCAGCGTAGAGGTCATGACGGACCCTGAAAATATGTTCATGTCAAAAGGAAGGCCATGATTCTAATATTTCATATGTTTTATTGTGTTATTTCAGCGAAATTGACAAGTGCTACATAGCTTGTGTGAAGTTTTGAAGTACTCCATCCAGAGCAATTATGAGTTCTCAAACTCCTGAACCACAGATCCTCACAACTTCCAATTATATTTATTGGAGTATGTATATGCATCTAGGATTGCATAAGCATGGCTACCACATGATCATACATCGATGGGAGCCTGATCCTCATCAGCCGGTAGAGCAGAACACGTTTTTGAACCATTGTGATGAAGCATTAGGGTACTTATGTACTTATATTTCCAGAGATCTCCTCTTCCACCTAAAAGGCTTGAGGACTCCAAGAGAATCTTGGGAGAAGCTTGATAGCTTGTTTAACAAGCAATATGAGCTTTGGGGACACATTATGGAGAATGGGTTGGTATCTTTACATCCCAGCAATTTCGAGACTATTGAGAAATTCTTTACTAAATTGAAGTCTCTAGTACTCCCATGCAGACAATGCGGAATAGAGAAGAAGGATGAGCATAATTTTTTTTCCATACTCAACAAACTAGGCCCTGAGTATTCTGTATTTGTTTCCATATTTCATTCTAAGCAGGAAATATTTCTTGATTAGAAGGTTCCTTCCTTAGATTATTTTTCTGAGTCCTTAATCAAGGAGAAATACAAGCTGATGAGAGTGGGAGTCATCAAGACCTCCAAAGATCAATCTCTCACAGTTTCTGACTCTTCCAAAGTACAAGCAAATGGGAAATCAAATAAGAAGGAGCCAAAGGCAACTGATTCAAAGCCTATACAAAATCAGCAAACTTCCGAAGGGGCCTTCGGCTCTAAGAAGAAGAATTTTGAAAATAAGTTATGTCCCTATTGTGAAAAGGGGTGCCATCTTGAAGATCATTGCATGAGGAAAGAAATTGATGAAATGTCATCTCTTCTCAAGCAGCATAACATTGCTTCCCCAAGATCAAAGAAGCCTAATGAAGAACGATAGACAGAAGATACTGAAAGGTGTCATGATTTGAAAGAAACTATCTCTTCATCCTCAACATA
The DNA here is from genome assembly GCA_001517045.1 of Pseudotsuga menziesii. Classification (NCBI taxonomy): domain Eukaryota; kingdom Viridiplantae; phylum Streptophyta; class Pinopsida; order Pinales; family Pinaceae; genus Pseudotsuga; species Pseudotsuga menziesii. The sequence continues at coordinate 41,379 of LPNX010010563.1, read as the reverse complement.
CATAATAGATTATGGATCTTTCAACCACATGGTTGCTTCCAAAGAACCCTTCTATACCCTCTCACTAACAAAGGGGCCTAAAATTCAAATGGGAGATGATTCCCAGATTCCAACAAAAGGAAGGGGCTTAGCCAGAGTGAAACATGGTGAGTTCAAGAATATCTTATATGTGCCCTCCCTTGCTGCTAATCTATTGTCTATTTACCAGATGACACATACAGGCTCTCCCAAGAGAGTTACATTCGATTCAGAATCAACTGAGATTACAGAAAAAGATACTGGAAATCTTGTAGCGTAAGGTAATGCAAATCACTCTACCAAATCTTATGAGTTCTCACATTTCTTACCTATTTCTCCTCCTACAGCTTTATTGTCTCATGCTAACAACACCAACAAGATTTGGTATGAGGGATTTGTCCATTTCAATTTCAAATATCTGAAGCAACTCCACAATGATAAAATGGTTGAAGGTTTTCCCTCCATCCAAAATTTCGTTGGACTATGTGCTGGTTGCTTGGTAGGAAAGCATCCAGAAAAGAAGTATGATGTTGGGAAGGCACATAAAGCTACCTCTACACTTGATTTGATACATAGTGATGTAGCATGACCTATGCTGACAAACTCCATTAATGGTTGCAGGTACTTCGTCACATTTATTGATGATTGTTCATAGTACTGTTGGATCTACTTCACGAAACAAAAATCAGAAGTTTTTGAGACTTTTAAAGTTTTTAAAGCTATGATTGAGAACAGTTTCAATAACAAGATCAAATTAATAAGATTTGATAAGGGATGAGAGTACATCAAAGGAGATTTCCATATTTTCTGTGAATCAAAGGGGATTTGAATGGAACACTCAATTCCATATACACACCATATACACCACAATAGAATGGTGTGGCTAAGAGGAAGAACATATCACTGAAAGAGATGGAAACATGCCTTCTCCATGTTAAGCATCTACCTCATTCTCTTTGGGCTGAAGTAGTAAACTGTGCTTTTTATTTGCAGAATAGGGTACCCCACAAGTGAGTGGTTGGGGTTACTCCATTCGAAGCACTACATGGGTATAAGCCTAATGTCTCTCATATGAGAGTTTTTGGTTCCAAAGCTTGGGCTAGAATACCACTTGACAAGAGAAAGGCCTTCCAAGCCCAAAGCAGTGAATACATTCTGCTAGGATATGCAGAAGATGAAAAAGCTTACAAACTGATGGAGGTTGCTACCAGAAGATGCTTCATTGAAAGAAGTGTCCTGTTGAAAGAAGATCAGCTGCATGATACTCCTCCAACATCACATGAAGGTATAACTATTTCTCCACCTATTTTTGATAATTATGATGATGTGCTACAGGTTTCAGATTCAGATGAAGAAGATCACATTCAACATGATCATGTTATTAAGACTGAATCTCAAGAGATTCTAGATCCAGATCCAGTACCTATTCCTAGTCAGAAGCATAAGCCCATATGGGCCCAAAAGCTTATTGATGCAGCTGGAAATGGTGCTAGAGATCCAGAAGACAGAAGAAGAACAAGGTCCCAGTATCAAAATGAGCATGCTGCACTATCTCTCATAGTTTCTCTCTCTACAGTATGGTGCAACAAATTTCCAGGTCCATGCTACTTGATGATGGTAAATGATCAGCTACATGGCCCACAGAAGAAGAGATTTGATCATTCCCTACCTTCACCATCCATAAGAGACAAACAGAGTCATCAGTTCAGAAGTACTTTGAGAGGTCCACTGATGGACCATGCTACTACATAGAGCTACAAATTTGCAGTAGTGTTTTTGCTCAAGTTATTTTTCTGAGGAAGCTTATTTCTTCTAAAGATAGATTGTAGTTTTCTATTTCCTGCTTATTTTGAGGGGGGTTTTTTCCCATGAGGTTTTCCCTTGTTCCCTCAGTTGTATTAAGCAACATTTTTTATTCATGTCTCTTAGACTATATTTAGGTGACATATGGTCTTGTTACCAGTGCCCACAGTTATCCAAGTTAGGATTTAGGGAGGGTGTTAGGATTATTAATCATCCCTTGACCATACTATCTATTAGATTATTTATCCTAGCTTAGGAACCTTAATTAATTATTTAGGTCCACTAGTACCATTGGGTCCACTTGGCCTAATGGGGACACATGTACCAATCACTGGAGTGTGGGGAACACTGCTATAGGTTAAGTTCCACTTACTACATGTGCATGCATTAGTTTGGGTGCATCCTAGACCAATCCCTACATTTTAGGATCCACTGGGAGTCCCAGCACCAACACACTTCAATTAGTTGGAGTTAGTACTAGTTAGTCTCAGTTATCCCCCAATGACTTTCAGTTAGTTCACAAATAGTTATCTAGCACATGTATTGCATGGATAATGCATGGATGCATGTGAAGTAGGTGCCTTTTCCCACCTACCACACTCAGTTGCATTGATTTAACTAGTTGTCACTGTTTGTTTGAGTTGGTTGGACATCTGGGAGTTTATTTTGGACTCCGATATTGATTGAGAGACCATGAGTTAGAGATTCAGTGTTGGTTACTATGGGCAGACCCCGATTTACTTATAATGTACCAACAACACCCCTAACTCACTGGCCCTTTTGGCAACAGACCGCAAAGTGGCCTGAGGTCTCACCCGAAGTGATATTAGATGGGTTGTCTAAAGACTTAAGTGTCCTTAACCAGGTTCTGAGGCATCCTAGTGTCTCTTGGCTCTCCTTGGCCAATGAGATCTCTCTGCGAGTTGCAGTTCTCCCTTCCTCATAGACTCTGATAGGGGGAGGACTACTATCTCATTGCAGCGACTAGGACGATGCGCAAAGTCTCCCTTTCACGTTTCTCACTATCTGTGATATCTCGCACCGCAACTACTCTGTCGGTGTGATATAGCCTTCTTTCAATGCGATATCTCATATAGTATGGACCAATGCGACTCTCAAGGTCCAAAGGGTTTTCCACTAGGAGGAATAGCTCAGCTAACCTCCAATAGGGTGTTAAACAACCTTACACAAACTTCACGGTTCAACACACTCACATCGCTATCCTTAAATCACTGAATAAGTATACGGGAAGCACTTAACAGAGTGACTATTACTGTGTGAAACAAGAACTGATAAACTCATAAGCAGACACTGGATACATTTAAAATCACCTTTAACCTTCTATAATGGTGTAACTGAATGAGAACATACAGACATTTACTAACTGATATATGACATTCATGTAACATATAATAGATAGCAACTAAGTAAGCACAATCACATGAAGCGGTCACATAACACACTGATTTTATGTGGTTCACTTCCAGGGTAGAAGCTACATCCATGGGAACTGGTTTATATATTATAACTTGGGAGAGTAAACATAGTTCCGCTGCAACCTCACATGCAGCTGAGATCTTCTGGGTAACTCCGCACACATCGCCAGGAGCCCTTCTCTCTTAGATCTCCTATCTTCTTATATTGCTTCTCTTACAATATACTCTTCCTCTCTCTCTCTCTCAATCCCTGCGGATTGTTACATACATACTCCAGGAATCAGCTACTGGTTACAGTAAGATACTACAGACTGAATAATAGAACCAGAGCTCAGCTCTTCTATAATACAAAATATCTATGAGCTAACAGATCATCGACTGACTAGATAACTGTCTGAATAGCTAACAGATTGTCCGACTAGCTGAATAGCTAACCTTTTACAATACAAAATACATCCCTTTATAGGCGGCCCGAAGGTCTCTCCATTACAACACTGTGGGCCTCTCCCAACAGTAACCAAAAACCCTAAACCCTAACTGTGATAGTCAGTCTATCTATACTCGAACTGCCTCTTTCCATCACACCACAACTTCCTGTAGTCATCCACGCTTCCCGGCGCTAACCGTGGGTACTGGCGCCGCTTCCTTTTCTGTCCTTCGTCTTCAATACCTCGGCCTCGTTGCTCCTTTTCCTTTATGAGGGTAGCTGAGCCCTCTTGTCTTCGCTGCTACCTTAAGTGTAGTGGTTGAGCTTTCTCCTCTCGGCCGCTCAGGTACTGTTACATTTGACTTACTCATTCCAAAACAGTAGCTTTTCTTGTAGCTACGGGACCCTACTCCAACATTCAGCTAGATACAGTCATATCCACTTGGGAGATTCAAATTCATATTCCATGCATTCAAATTCTTCCTATGTAAACTATTGTAACAATGGATATTATTATTGTGAATGATACTATAAATTACCGAGCAATACTTGTTTGTTCCCTGTGTGGTTTGTTTTGTTCAGTTTGTATCTTCATTCTCCATTTACTGCAAACATTATTAGAACTATCTTCTTGAATATCTAAATGGCATTCAAATTATAATATTATAATTTAAATTCCATTTAGATCTTCAAGCATATAGTTCTAATAATGTTGGCAGCAAATAGATGGAGAATGAAGACACAAACTGAACAAAACAAACCACACATGAATCAGAAAAGTATTGCTCAGGAATTTATAGTATCATTCACCATCTATTTGCTGCAAAAATTATTAGAACTATCTTCTTGAAGATCTAAATGGAATTTAATTCTAATATGGTATCAGAGCCTTCTTAGGAAGGTTTCATTCTTGTTTCTCTCCATTGAACATCAGAAGCAACTGGGTTTCCACAGAAGTCCCCTATGATGATTTGTTAGCTCTGAATTTATTTAGAGCAGTGAAGAGGGCATGATGGACCTTGCAAATATGTTCATGTTGAGAGGAAAAGCATCATTCTAACAGTTCATATATTTTTAGTTTTGCAATGATATTTTGCAGGTTCAACTTCATATGGATTAGATATTATCAGTTCCTCTTCTTACTCCATCCACAAGATATTCAAAATGGATGTCGAAGATGATGGAATCTCTGAAGAGACAAGGTCTCTATGAGGTATCTATGGGACTTGGTAAATATTCTTATGAATATGAGAAATAATGGCGAAATGATGGTGATAGAGCTTATGGACCAATATGTGGGAATTTTTCTCGAAGCTTGCTTATAGACCTTATTGAGTTTGCAAAATACTCAAAGGATCTCTGGATAGAACTTGATAGAATATTTGGGAAGCACAATGAGTATTGCTATAGAAATATGGGGAGCACATTCAGAACCACAAGAGTTCTTTACTCAAAATTCTCAGCCTCTACTCTCTTTTGATGAAGTTGTTCAAGATGAGGAAGAATTAGAATCTTCCTCATAGTCAATTCGAATTGAAGAAAGTCTCCTTGGAGTGACTCCTTCTCTTGCTGCTCGGAAGTGTATGAGATATCTGATATCTCATATCCTCACATGGCTGATCTAGAAGAATAAATTTGAATATCTATTATTGAAGAAAATCTCTCCTTCCATCCTATGCAAAATTTCTCCAGTGATTCTTCTCTTATAAATTCTGTGCATAGTTTACCAGTGATTGCTCCAAGAAAGGGAGATGGATTTTATTTCTCTTTCTCTAATGATGTTGGTGGTGTGCATATAAGTAATTATTTGAATATTTTGGAAATAATTTCATATTTTAGGATTCATCCAAACACTCTCATTGACCTTGAGCTTCCAACAAATTCCTACATGATTGCATGCACCAATACTGAGGGTTTTGAAGAAGGAGAAAACTGTGCATCTACCATCTTAGTGGAGCACACTCTTGGATATGATATGGAATTTATTGGATCTGATATGAAATTTTTTGGATCTGATCTGATATTACTTGGTTCTAGGGTTCAAGAGCTTTCAGTACCGCTTGTAGCTATTCTCATCAATTTTGGTGTGAAGAAACAAGTACCAAAAATCTCTTTCAAAAGTTCTGCTAGGGATTTGATGTTAGTTTTCTCTCATAAGTTTGCTGATATTATATTTTGTAAATATTTGGATATTTTGGAAATAATTTCAGGTTATAGGAGTGATCCAAACACTCTCATTTATCTTGAGCTTCTAGCAAATTACTACATGATTGCATGCACCAAAATTCAAAATTTTGAAGAAGGAGAAAAATGTGCATCTACCATCTCGGTGGAGCAAAATCTTGGATCTGATATGAACTTTATTGAATATGATATGATATTATTTGGATATGATTTTATATTACTTGCTTCAATATTTTAGGCCCATGATATTTCAGAATTGCTTGTAGCTGTTCTCATCAATTTTGGTGTGAAGAAACAAGTACCTCAAGTCTCCTTCAAAATTGTTGTTGGGGATTTGATTTCATTCAACACTTTTGGATATGATATGGAATTATATGGATCTGATTTATTTTCTGATATGATAATATGTGGTTTAGGTTTTAATATTCAAGAGCTTACAATATTGCTTGTAATAGGTTTCATCAATTTTGGTGTGACAAATCAAGCACCGCAAGTCTCCTTCAATTTTGCTACTAAGGATTCAATGTTAGTTTTTTCTTATGAGATTTATGAGATTATATTTTGTGAATTATTGGATATTTATGAAGCTATATCATATTATGGAGCTCAATCATTCACTTTGCACAGTCCCATGGATTCTCTACCTTTGGTCACATGCTCATCTCCTCACAGAACTAATAAAGAGGAAGACATTCTGCATCCGCATGGACACTTGCTCCTAACACTTGGGGATGATTTCACCACTCATGGTTTGCTGTTCAAGGCTGCAATATATCAGTTGCTTGGTTTTTCCTCACATGGTTTGAATTCTGAAGTACCTTTTCTCTCTCTTCAAATGATTTCAGTTTCTCTACACGGGTCCAATTTTCACCATGCAACTGTTTATATTTATGATTCAGTTGAGTGCATTGTTCTCCTTCCAAAGAGGAAGATTCCTCTAGACATAATAATTTTTTTTGGATTCATGGGTTCACCTACATAGAACCAATATACTACTGCTGCATAGTGCTACAAATAGTAGAAAATTTTTTCACAAGTTTTTTCAAAATTTGTATTCCTGCTTATTTTGAGGGGGGATTTTTTCCTATGAGGTTTTCCCCTATTTCCTCGATTGTATTAAGAAAATTCTGTCTTTTAGATTGTATTTGAATGACCTATAGTCTTGTTACTAGGGTCCATAGTTGTCCAAGTTAGGATTTAGGGGGGGTGTTAGGATTATTAATCCTCCCTTAACCATACTGTTTATTAGATTATTTAGCCTAACTTAGGAACCTTAATTAATTAATTAGGTCCACTAGTACCATTGGGTCCACTTGGCCTAATCGGGCCACATGTACCAGTCACAAGAGTATGGGGAACACTGATAGATGTTAACTGCCACTTACTGCATGTGCATGCATCAGTTTGGACACCTCCTAGACCAATCCCTACATTTTAGGAGACACTGGGAGTCTCAGCACCAACCTACTTCAGTTAGTTGGAGTTAGTACTAGTTAGTCTCAATTAGCCCCCAGTTACTTTTAGTTAGTTCACAATCAGTTAGCTAGCGCAATATTTGCATGGATAATGCATGGTTGCATGTGGAGTAGGCGCCTTTTCCCACCTACCACACTTAGTTGCACCGATTTAACTAACTGTCACTAATTGTTTGAGTTTTTGGACATCTGGGAGTTGATCTGTTGGACTCCAACATTGACTGAGAGACCATGAGTTAGATGGTCAGTTAGCTATAGTCAGATCTAGTGGATAGATTCAAATTGCATGTCATGCATTCAAATTCTTTTACTATGTAAACTATTGTAACATCAGATTTTATTATTGTGAATGATACTGTAAACTCTTTAGAACTACTTGTCCATTTCCTATGTGGTTTGTTTTGTTCAGTTTGTATCTTCATTCTCCATCTATTTGCTGCAAACATTATTAGAACTATCTGCTTGAATATCGAAATGGAATTCAAATTAAAACATTATTAGAACTATCTGCTTGAAGATCTAAATGGAATTCAAATTCTAATTTGAATTCCATTTAGATATTCAAGCAGATAGTTCTAATAATGTTTGCAGCAAATAAATGGAGAATGAAGATACAAACTGAACAAAACAAACCACACAAGAATCGGACAAGTATTGCTCAGGAATTTACAGTATCATTCACAATAATAATATCTGATGTTACAATAGTTTACATAGGAAAATAATTTGAATACATGGGGTAGCAATTTGAATCTCCCAAGTGGATATGACTATAGCTAACTGAATCTCTAACTCATGGTATCTCAATCAATATTAGAGTCCAACATATCAACTCCCAGATGTCCAGCAACTCAAACAATCAATGACAACTAGTTAACTCAGTGCAACTAAGTGTGGTAGGTGGGAAAAGGCACCTACTCCACATGCAAACATGCATTATCCATGCAAGGCATGCTCTAGATAATGATTGTGAACTAAGTGAAAGTAATCCAGGGATAACTAAGACTAACTACTACTAAATCCAACTAAGTGAAGTAGGTTGGTGCCGAGAATCCTAGTGGCTCCTGTTGTAGCCTTTCATACACCTGGGGGGGAATGTGGAAGAAATATTCAAGCCACTCGGTGTGTTCATGGGGGAAAGTCTCAAGTCAAGGTTGTCACCTTGTTCTTGACTCCTCCATTTAGGCTCAACTCCTAACAAAGCCAAGGGGGGTAGACCCTATTAAGTTACTAAGGAAAATTACTTTAGTATGATGATGTTAAATTGAATAAGTTTCTTAGGAGTTTGAAATTAACCATAAATAACCATAGATGACAAGATGAAAAATGAGCACAAGAAGCACAATGTTGACACACAATATATATATATATATATCAAAAGATTTAAACAAAGAACTAGTGCCATAAAAATGGAGTCATAAAATAATCAAATGTACTTGCATGTGCTTGGATTCAATGTTTTTCAATTGCCTCTTGGTACATTTTAAGTTAATATAAAATATGAGTGGATTAAATTAGGTGAAGGGGGACTCCAGATATACCCGAGGGATACCTGGAGTATGTCCAAAAATAAACCTTCACAGCTACCCGCAAGGAATGTGTGAGATGAATGGAGTCTCTAATACTGTGTTCATAATACACTCAAGGGTGTAACAGAGATAGGCGCCTCGAGGTCACTATCTAGGAGTTCCCACTTCCTTTGTGTATTTTGCCACCATTTACGGTTTGATCGAGGCATTAGATTTTTGCCTGATGGTGGTTAATTGGGGAAGGTGAATCCTAATTAATATAGTCACACATGTTGCTTTTGATGCAGCTTGACTGATCAAATGAACCGCAACCAAGTGTAGAGCATACACACCAGAGTCTTTGTAATTTTTAGTAAATTTTAAAGGATGTGTTTTTAGAAAGAAAAACCCTCCAAGAACCTCTTTCGGACCAAGTGGACCTCAATTGGGGAATCAAGAAGGGGATTGATTTTAGAAATATTTTTTGCAGAAATTAATGACAAGCAATAGAAAAGAAGAAAACCATAGTTTTTCTAATTAGTCCTACCACGCATCTCTTTCCCCTTTCGGGTCAATCGGGAAGTCATGGGGTACGTATTAAAGTTAATTTGATACTGCAATATGTAATATATGATAAATTAATAAAAGTATATTATTCTGCATAAATGAAACTAATGTAGAGTGAAAAAATAAGAAAATGTCAAAAATAGAAAAAATGATGCGAATCCCCCCAGGGGGGGTGGAGAATGGGCTCGAAAGATCCTATTCGGAGAATTTTTTTATTATCAGCGGTTAAAATATCAAAAAAACTATATGATTCCTCTTGTTTCTTATACATAATGAAACCAAGATCTTACAAAGTTCAAAATTAAAGATTACAGTCGAAAAAAGGGAGACCCCTGAGCGGATTTGGATGGCCCAAAAGCCACTTTCTAATAGCATATTCTCCTCTTTCTATTATACCTGATAAAAAAATGAGCTTATTATAATGAAATATTCCCAAAATAATTTTGAAAGTACCTTCGGGTCAGCATGATTTAAACCAAAAAAAAGCTAAGTTAAAACTAGTTAAAAAGGTAAAAAAGGAACCAAGGAAAGCAAGCTTTCCTTTGCATATTGGCTTGCCTTTAGGGAATACAATGCAATGTGTAATTATTGCTGGATTTTATCTTTTAAAATATAAATTATAAATCTAATGCATGCAAACTACAGATTCTCTTTAAAATGTCACGCAAAAAGGGTGATTTCCCTACAACTAGATCTAGAATGCTTATGAAACTTTTAAGGAACAAGATATAGATTATGAGCCTTGAGACAATAGATATATGTTAAGTTTTAATTTAATATAATATATCTAAATAATATCAAATCTTGTAAACAAAGTAACCAAGTAAAATTTTGATTTTAGAAGGAAGAAGAGATAGGAAGAGTGTTGGAAGCCTGGGAAAGTTGGGCTTTGGAGTCTGCCTTGGTGGAATACCGAGGGATTATGTCCTCAAAAATATCCTGAATATGAGGAATATTCAAACTAGCTCAACCCCTTGTACAAGTGAGATCACCTGCAACTTAGAAATCCTTGCACAAACAGATGGTTAAAACATGGGTGTTGCTGGAAAAAGACAATTAGAAAGCATGTAATTAAAATTAAAATACTACAAATCCAAGAGATATGAAACAAGTGAATATTAAGAGCATAAATCAAACTAGAATGATATATTACCCCAACAGGAGGGAGCTCTCCTTCAAGGCCAACAATTAACCAGCAAAAGCAAAGATCAATAATACAGATTATACCTCATAAGCACTTGACAATCACCATCCACACATGAAAAACATTACACCATAGATATTGCCTCCAAAGATTTATTTATTCCAAAATAGTAAACAATACAATAACAACAACTCTTCAATCCAGATCTAACTAGCTTAGAAGATGAAAGCTGTGCTTTATTTATAACAAAAACTAGAAACCTAGCCCAAGGGGGCGCAATTCCCGAGGAGAGAGAGACTGCAACTGTATATGGAGTCAATTTGAGCTTGATATGAGTTTCAGTGAGTTTGATCTGAGTCTCAGTGAGTGCAACTGTCAATCTAAGAGCTAATCAAACTGACACCTCAATATGTTAACTAAAACATCCACCAAAACTCATCCAGATGGGCCCACACATGTGGAGGAGAGAGAGAGGGCACAATTCCCAAGATTGCATGCTGTGGTGCACTCCCTGTTCAACCTAGATCACCTCCTTTTGTCAAGGAATGGTTAGCTCCGGCCAATCCAAGTCCGATGAGACTGATTTCAGTCAAATTGGAGCAAATCCCAATGATTTAGGATTCGGGGTTTTCTCCATTATTTAATTAATTTATTAATTAAAATAATCAACATTTGATTTTTAGGGTTTTCTGACTAGAGTGATGGGAAAATCACTCAAAACTTGGGAAAAGTGGGTTTATGGGTTTGCATGGTGCTTTGAGTTTGAAAATGAGCACCCCCATGACTAAAACTGATTTCAGAGCCCACTTTTATTACAAAACCAATTTTTCCATTTAGACTATTAAAAAATAGCCTAAGTTTTGGAAAAATTTAAACTTAAAAAAACTTAAAAAAATAAAAGCTAGGGGGCCTTAGACATGTTCATATGACTCGAACATAATGCCTAGCATGTTTATACATTGACACATAGACTCTAATAACCTCAATAGGCCTAAATGTCAAGCTGACCACCCCAACTTTGGAGGTATTGAGTGAAAAACTCAGAAATTATCAGTCGTTTATTCAATAACCAATAATAACCAAGGGAAAAATACCCTGGGATGATCGGATTGACAAATAAAGTCTAAGAGACCGAGTTTTTTATAGACACTATCATGCTAGAACATTTTATTACAACTCCTCTATTGGGCATGAACATGTGAGATAGTACAACACTTCCCAAAAACACTTCTGAAGGTCTTCTAAGGTCTGAAAAAATCATGTTTGTCTGGTTCACCGGGCTCACTTGATAAAAAAACACAAGTACAACTTAGGTGGTAACATATCCTAAAATGTAGGAATTGGTCTAGGAGGCACCCAAACTGATGCATGCACATGCAGTAAGTGGAATTTAACATCTAGTATTTCCCCCCCGCACTTTAGTGACTGGTACATGTGGCCCCATTAGGCCAAGTGGGCCCAATTGTACTAGTGGACCCAAATAATTAATTAAGGTTCCTAAATTAGGCTTAAAAATCTAATCGACAGTATGGTCAAGGGAGGATTAATAATCCTAACACCCCCCCTAAATATTAACTTGGACAAATGTGGTCTCTGGTAACAAGACCATAGGTCATCCATATACAATCTAAAAGAGAGAATGCTACTTAATACAACTGAGGAAATAGGGGAAAACCTCATGGGGAAACCCCCCCCTCAAAATAAGCATAAATATAAATTCTGAGAAAAATTGTGAAACTTTTTGTTGCTACTATGAAACAACAGTATCTTGGTTCTTCTATGCAGGTGAACCCATGAATCCAAACAACATGCTTATGTCTGGAGGAATCTTCCTCTTTGGAATATGAACAATGTACTCAACTGAATCAGAAATATAAACAGCTGCATGGTGAAAACTAAGCCCATGTAGAGCAGCTGAAATCATCTGAAGAGAGAGAAAAGGTGTTTGAGAATTGAAACCATGTGAGGAAAACCCAATAAACTGATATATTTCATACTTGAATAGAAAACCATGAGTGGTAAAATCATCCCCAAGTGTTAGGAGCAAGTGTCCATGAGGATGCAAAATGTATTCCTCTTTACTAGTTATGTGAGGAGATGAACATGTAACCAAAGGTAGAGAAGCCTTGGGACTGTGGAGAGTGAATGCTTGAGCTCCATAATCTGATATAGCTTCAGAAATATCCAATAATTCACAAAATAGGATATCATCAAATTCATAAGAAAGAACTAACATCTAATCCTCAACAACATAATTGAAAGAGACTTACAGTGCTTGATTTGTCACACCAAAATTGATGAAACCAGTTATAAGAAATACTGAAAGCTATTGAATCATGAAACCTGAATCACATATTATCATATCAGAAAATAAATCAGATCCAAATAGAGCCATCCAAAACTTTTCTCCACCGAGATGGTAGATGCACAATTTTCTCCTTCTTCAAAATTTTGATTTTCAGTGCCTGCAAACCTGTAGAAATTTACTGTAAGCTCTAGATTAATGAGAGTGAATGGATCACTCTTGTAATATGATATTATTTCCATAATATAAATGGTATTACTTATATTCACACTATAAACATTATTATATATAGAGAAATCAAATTCCTCTACCGTTTCTGAAACAGTCACCGGTAAACTATGCACAAAATTTAAAGAATTACTGGAGAGTTTTTGCAAAGAATAGAAGGAGTGTTTTAATTCAAAAAAAAATATTTGAATGTATTCTTATGGATCATCCATGTGAGGATATGAGATATCAAATATCTCATACACTTCTAGAGCACCAGGAGAAGGAGTCCCTTCAAGGAGGCTTTCTTCCATTTGCATTGACTGTAGGGAAAAATCTGCTTCTTCTTCATCTTCAACAATTTGCTATTCTGTAGGAGAGGGCATGAAATGATCATACTGGATTTTATGTGAACCTCTCTCAACATATGGAATTTTATATCCATCTCCCATATGACTTATAGGTCCTCCTGATAGAGGAAAAGTGATGAAGGATTCCCTGGAAGAAACCATGTGGTTGGATGCTCCAAAATCTATCACATAAGCCTTCGATAGAGAGAGGCTTGCATGCAAGCATATCTCATATTCTTCAGTCTGCTATTCATCATGTGAAATCAATACCCTTTGTGGAAGGGATATATTTTTATGTACACATAGATATTTCATATGGTCGTGGGTCTTCTTCATGCACGAGTCTTCTGGATGAAAACCCCTCATATAGTAGGGACACTTTTTCTTTTTATTCTTAGAGCTGGAGGCTCCTTCGAAAGTTTGCTAATTCTGTTTAGGATTCAAGTCAGATTCTTTTGGCTCCTTCATCTTTGATTTCCCCTTTTCTTGTGCTTTGGAAGATTCAGTAACTAAGAGAGCTTGATCTTTGGAGGTCTTGATGACTCCCATTCGAACCAGATTGTCTTGCTCCATGATTAAGGACTCAGAAAAAGAATCTGATGAAGGAATTTTCCAATCAGGAAAGATTTCCCACTTGGAATGAAATATGGAAACAAATACAGAATACTCAGGGCCTAGTTTGGTGAGTATGGAAATTACATTCTTCTTATCCTTCCGCTCTATTCCACACTGTCTGTACTGGAGTAATAGAGACTTGAATTTAGTAAATAATTTCTTAGTAGTATCGAAACTGGTGGGATATAAAGATACCAAATCATTCTATAGAACGTGTCCCTGAAGCTCATCTTGTTTGTCAAAAAATATATCAAGCTTCTCCCAGGATTCTCTGGGAGTCCTCAATCCTTCTAGGTGGAAAAGAAGATCTCTGGAAATATAAGTACATAAGTACCCAAATGCTTCATTACAATGGTTCATAAACTTGTTCCTCTCTACTGGCTGATGAGGCTTAGGCTCCCATCCATGTATGATCCTATGGTATCCATCATTGCGCAAGGCAAGCTGCATATCAATCCTCTAATGAAGATAATTGGAATTTGTGAGGATCCGTGGTTCTGGAGTTTGAGAACTCATAGGTGCTCCGGATGGAAGTACTGCAAAACTTCACACAAGCTACGTAGCACCTGTCAATTTCACTGCAATAACACACTAAAACATATGAACTGTTACAATCATGGCCTTCCTCTCGACATGAACATATTTTTAGGGTCCGTACATGCCCTCTCCACTTCTCTAAATAAATCCAGAGCTAGAAATTTTTCATAGGGGACTTCTCTGAAAACCTAGATGCTTCTAATGTTCAATGGAGAGACACAACCATGAAACTTTCTTGAGAAGGATTTGATACCATATTAGAACTATCTGCTTGAATATATAAATGGCATTCAAATTCTAATTCACAAGAACAATTGTTGAATTCAAAATTGTAGTAGATCGTGCACCGCAAGTACCTCAGTCGCAGGACACACCAGGCTCATTGGAAGCCAAGATACCCAAGGGAGATCACCCCATCAGAGTACGACTAAGAATAGATGCACTGGAGCTAGAAACCCCAAACACCGGCAAGGTTGAAAGAATCACTGGTAAGATCTTCTTAGATTTCTCAAATATGTGATTGAAGGATGTGCATGCTTTACAAAAAGAAGTAGTCATAGAGATTTGAGTAAGAATAAATACCCTTGAAAAGAAGGTGAATCACTTAGAAAAGGATATGAGTAAAATCAAGGGAAATATGCAAACAAACACATAAGAAGCAAGAGAAAAAGAAGCAAGTAAGTAGAAGCTAAAAAATGTCATTAATATTGTTTGTTTGAATCTCGATGTTGTTGAAAAATCACAAGACATGCCATCAGAAGAAAAGGTCCTAAGGCTAGGGAAGATAGAAGCTGACCTTAGGAAAAAATTAACCAAGTTAGAAGAGAAAAGGAGACTGAGCACACCTTGAGAAGTGCTAGAAATAAGAAGAGACACAGCCACTCAAGCTGCGAAAAGAATAGAAGAAGCATAACAAACATGTGTTAAGGTTGTGGACCAAGTATCTTAGAATTAGGAATTCCTAATGGATGACGAGCAATTATAGAGGATTGCAAGTGAGTTCACTATGTTTCAAGTAAATATAGTGCATATAAGAAATGAGATGAAATAACTACCCTTGACACAGAAAATGGTTAAGAAAATAGAGATGTAGAAACTGCAACAACAAATGACTGTGTTGCGCACATAGTAATAGTAGCACAAGGAAAAGGTAGAGGAATTGCAGGTTGACGCAGAGAGAGTTATAGGCCTAATTTAGCTTGTACATTAGAAGGTGCATGAAGTAGTGGAGCCTGTAGAAAGAGACATGGTGGAACACATTAGTTTTATATTGGTTGAGCACATGCAGAAAACAAAGGAAGAAGTGCGCACAAAGAAAGAGAATATGGTGAAAATCATGTAGGATTTTCAGAACAAAATCAACGCAAATAAGTCCCTGAGGCAATAGTTCAAGTGGCTCGGGATGCACCACAGGTGAGTGTTGGGGGCTTGTTTGGCCTAGGGATAGCAGGGCATAATTCATGTAGAATTATGCCTAAGTATGGAGAATAACATAAAGAATAAGAGGAAGGAGCTATGAAAGAGGAAACAACATAAAGGGAGAAGAGAAGGATGTTGCTACAGAATAAGTGAAATAGAAGAAGAAGACAAAGATAATGTGTTGGAAGAGGAATTTACGCCAGATGAGTACGCCACAACAAAAGGACAAAATGTTATACAATATGATATGGCGAAATATCAACAAAATTCGGTGTGCAAATAGTGTAATGGTTGGAAAACGATAGTAAGGCATAACGCTGAGAAAGCGGTAGTCCTTAACGATCATGGGTAAAATCTCGGTTGGAGCCGGTGGAAACCACATGCGTGAAGGCATATTTGTAATTCAGTTAGATAGTGCCTCTCATTATGTGTTGCTAGAATAGGAAAGACAACCTGTTGGCTGGATATAGTAAGTCGGCTAAGATAGTGAAAATATTTTTTTTTGTAATGAGTCTGTTAGAGTCTATGTTGAGTCGGTATTGAGTCTGTAACAAGCATGTATGGTATTTGTATTGAGTCCATAATGGGGCTATAAAATAAGGAACCGGATTTTTATATGGGTTAGCTAATATAGAATCTAAGTATTGTTATCACTCCAGGAAACTCCTCTAGGTTGCAGCTCCAGGATGCCTGGTAACTTACAATGTTTTTGGGGTTTTCCAATATGGATCAAGTCAGGTGACCTATATGACCTTCCACTCTCAAGACATGCATGAAACTCAATCAGGTACAAGTATTTTAGGTACCACTATTCAGAGGTTGACAATAAGGTGCAGGGATGGAGAACTCATCAGGCTGGCTGATTTACACACAAAACAGATGCATATAAATGGCTAAAACATGATAAGGATGGTACTTATAATTCAAATCACATCAACATGCCAATAGGGTGACAACTATTAGTTATTAATTAACTTGAATATAACCTGAATAACACATTCAAGCATAAGCACATAAAAGACAGAAATGGAAGCTGAACAAATGATAACAAAAGAGATTATATTAAATCATGAGCAAAATGAGAAGCTAAAAATAGTATGGTCTACAAGTCCTCGAAGTCGAGCCCTTTCAATAAAATAAGTCATAGGATTTATAGCATTTACAAAATACTCATATCCTGAAGACTTGGATCTGTTTTTACAAAAATAAACAAAATAATTGTTTTTTGCAAATTAGGTTAAAAAACCCTAATTATCTACTTGTCTAACTAAATGAAGAATTAGTTCACTGTATGAACCTTCAGATAACTAAGGTAACTGCTAGAAATCACTACCACTGGCCATCTTCTAGTTAAGTCATTGTTTTCCTTTGACAGCTAGGTGTTGGTGACCTTTTCCACTGTTATGTCTTAGTAAAACTGAAACAGACCTTTCCTAATGCTTTCTTCTACGTATTTTATCTTCATATTTTGTCCCTGAGCCATCCATATTCGCCCAACACTTGTCCTGTGTGCCAAAATTTAACTTTAATCCTCTATCTACTTTTAGTGGTTAAAACCTATCTTCAACTGTTTGCTAAGCTGCCAAAAGCAACACTTTTCAGTGGCTAATGAGTCATTTGAAGTCTCGCCTAAGCCACTGAAAGTGTTTTTTTTGCATTTTCTCGCTCAGGCCTTCTTTTGATGGTTTAATTTTATCCTGTGTTAAACTATTTGCTATCGAAACATAGCCTTTTGGTGGCTAATGAGATACTAAGAACCTCAATTAAGCCACCGAAAGCTATAACTTCCAAAATTTTCAACCATATAAAAAACAGAGACCTTCAATTTGTTAGTCATCCTCGGATATTTCATTACATGAATCGAATTCTTCATACTATCAAAATAAATTTGGTTTGGGAGATGACATATGGCTCCTACTTGGGGATGGGAACCTCCCAGTGAGGTCCCAAGAATCCCAGACCAAAATGCCTTTCCCTGAAAACAACTAAAAACTTAACATTATCACTTACTGTTCCAATGGGCATGGATTTTATTCTATAAGCAAAAACAAGCCAACCTAATGACTACTAATTTACAATGACAAGGCCTCAGAGCCTCAAATAAAGTTAAGTTTCAGAAACCGCCCATTCAATGGGCCATAAAACACCTCTTCCCCTTCCAGATCCTACAATTTGAAGGTGTTATTCATATGTGCCTGAGCTATCACAAAAGGGCCAATCCATAAAGAATCAAACTTTCCATGTTTTCCCTTGTTCTGTCTTACAACATCCCACTTGAGGACCCAATATCCAACCTGAAAGTTGTCTACTTTTTCCCTTTTGTCAAACATGACCTTTATCTTTCATTGATGGGATTCTGATTTTCCTATCACTTGTTCCTGTTGATGTATTTGTAACTTCGTAATGTATTCATCTATGTATCTTATGTATTGTAACCCGATGTTTATTCCGGGATGTATCTATTATGTATTTGAGTCATGTTGTCATGCCTCGATGTTTCGATCGGGAGAATCAATAATGTAAACAAGTCATGTCAAGTCATAGTGGGTAACTCTCCGATTGTGTAAGGGTTAAAGTACCCGTAGTTCCGGGGCACTAGGGTTATTGGAATCTCCTAGTAGAGGTCAGCCCTAGTAGGGTTTTAGTCATGTTGGGATTAGTATAAATAGAGAGCTAGGATCTGTATTTAGCACACATAACTCACACACTCAAGTGTAGCTCATAGTTGAGGAAGGAGAAGACATTAGGGCTAGACAAGAAGAAGATTACTACTATCGGGAGTGCATCTTACTGTTTTGGGGTTTTACATCTTGTGTTGATTCTATCTCTGAGGAAGTTGTGGGGTTTTCTCCATTTATGGTTTCCCCAATCAAAAACACTGTGTTCATTGTCTCTTGTGTTTGATTGTTGTACTTGTTATTGTCTAAGTAAAGATCCTAACATAATGCTAGCTTAATGTTGAAAAACTAACATGGTATCCGAGCTAACCTGAGAAGAAGACACTGTGCAGCTGTGGGAACTAGGGATTCCTAGTTTGTAGATCTTCCTCCACATATTTTCAGCAAAAGTAAGGTGGAACAACTCTCCTCCTTAGGGTGCTTCTTTATGTTGAAGCAGAATCCAATTCTGAGGTTTTTCAGTTTTGGACCTATCACTACTATCGAAAATTAGGGATTTTCACAGAAGAGGAATTTTTCAGTGATCCCAGGCATAGATTGATCTCCTCCCAAAAATCAAAGTTAGGGAGAAATTTCAAGGCATTTGGTTGGATAGAACTCTGGAAAAGAAAAACCCTAATTTGCTCCTGAACCAGCTCTGCAGGATTTCAGCTCAAGTTTCAGATCCGACATCTTGAACCTGGTAATATCTAAAATCTTTTGTATTTCCATTTAAGGTTCTTAGTTAAGATGTCTCATCATACCAATCTTGATGAAAATCTTGAGGGAGATGATAACTTCCGAGCCTGGAAGTATAGGATCTCCTTGGTCCTGGAAGAAAATGAATTAGACTCCTACATCCATGAGGAGGTTCCAGTTTTAGAGGGAGATGAGGCAAAGGCCTTACATAAGAATAATATGGTTATGGCAAAGAGGATCATTGCTGATTCCATCAAGGATCACCTTATCCCATAGGTGTCCTCTCTCAAGACACCTAAAGCTATGTTTGATGCCCTAACCAAATTGTTTAAAGGGAAGAACATCAATAGGAAGATGACCCTGAGAAACCAACTGAAGAATGTGAAGATTCAGAATGCAAAAACAATCCAGTCTTGCTTCACAAGAGTTTCCCAGATCAAAGAACAAATAGAAGCAGTTGATGAAGAAGTGGAAAATGCAGAGATTGTAATGACTACATTGAATGGCCTTCCTAGGTCATAGGAATCTTTCATCCAAGGAATATGTGCTAGGAAGAAGTTAGTCAAGTTCAACAGACTATGGGAAGAGTGATCTCAAGAAGAAGCTCAGATAGCAGCTCGAGAAGAGAATATGGGAAGTGAAGACCAAGCTCTTACGGTAAACTCCAAGTCTCACTCCAAGTCAAGCAAGAGAAGATCTCATGGTTCCAGAGGTAAGCACTTTCACAAAGATAATACTAGAAGAGATGTATCTAGGATCATATACTATACTTGTGATGAAGCAGGACACTATGCAAGGAATTTTCCTAACAAACAGAAGATAGTAAAGAAGAGCAACAAAATAAGACATCATGCTCATGCTGCAGAGGATGATGAACCATCCAGAAAAAGATCCAGATATGAAAGTGAAGATTCTTCAAGCGAGGATGAATATGTTCTGATATCATCTCTCACAGGTAACATTACTCATGTTAGTGATGATTGGCTTATAGACAGTGGGGCTTCCAAACATATGACTAGATTCAAGGAATCCTTTGTGAGACTGTCAGAGCATGAATCACCTCACAAGGAATCAAGAAGAACCTTCTCTCCATATCAGCATTAGATGCAAAAGGAATGTAGGTTGCATTCATAGATGGTCAAGTCATCATGTGGCCAAAAGGAAATACTATCAATGATGTGGTAGTAATTGGAGAACAAGAAGGAGGATTATACAATTGAAGGGCTATCTAGAAATGGGCTTGATCCATGACACAGTAGAGCCAAGTGAGCTTTGGCATAGAAGGCTTGCACATGTGCATTACAGAGCACTACCTATTGCAAGCAAAGCTGTCGAAGGTCTTCTAGAAATTCAAGCAAAACATGGTGGGGTTTGCAAAGGATGTGTGAAAGGAAAGAATAAAAAGAAGACATTTCCAAGTAGTGAAAGCAAAGAAAAAGGAATCTTGGAAATCATCCACTCCGATGTATGCCGTCCTATGTCATCAAACTCTCTAAGCAGGTATGCATATTATGTTTCTTTTATTGATGACTTTTCTAGGAATACATGGGTTTACTTCATGAAGAACAAAGACAAAGTATTCAGTAAGTTCAAAGGTGATTCAAAGCCTTGATCGAAAACCACACTGAAAAGAAGATCAAGACCATTCAATCAGATAATGGTGGAGAATTCACTTCAAATGAATTCAAAGTGCTATGCAAAGAATCAAGGATTAAGAGGGAGCTATCCACTCCTTATAATTCACAACAGAATGGGGTTTTGGAATAGAAGAATAGAACTATCATGGAAGTTGCAAAAGCAATGCTTCATGATCAAGACCTTCCGATGCATCTTTGGGCAAAAGCTACCAGAATAGTGGTGTATGTACAAAACCGTACTCCACATAGAGTACTCGAGAACAAGATTCCTGAAGAAGTATTCTCTGGAAAGAAACCAGAAGTCAGCCATCTCAAAATATTTGGCTATCATGTGTACATCCACATTCCAAAAGAGAAGAGGACTAAATTAGATCCTTCAGGAAATAAGGGCATATTTGTGGGATACTCTGAAAGCTCGAAGGCTTACAGAATATATTTCCCAAGATATAAGAAGATTGACATCAGTAAGGATGTGACATTTGATGAAGACACAACTTACAACAAATCCAGGAAGAGACTTGCTGGAGAACCTGAAGAAGCAGAAGCACCCAAAATTCATGATTCAACCATGAATGAATAAACTCAAGAAGAAGATCAAGAATTTGAAGAACCACAAATACCTGTAGATCCACCTCTGGAGAAGAATCCTCATAAGAGGTAACCTGCCTGGGTACAAGAACTTATCCAAGGTGCGGAAAGATATAGGGCTCCAGAAGAGAATCACATAGAAAGAAAGAGGACCGGATCCTGTTTCGGGTATCTAGCTTTACTATGTGATTTCATTGATAAAGAACCTTCCAGTTATGAAGAAGCAGTAGAACAGAAAGAATGGAAGGATGCTCTGACCGAAGAGTACCAATCGATCATGAAGAATGATGTTTGGGATGTTGTCCCAAGACCAGAGAGGAAGTTAGTTGTAACTTCCAAATGGATCTACAAGATCAAACATGCTACAGATTGTAGCATCGAAAAGTATAAGGCAATATTTGTAGCTCTAGGTTTCTCTCAGAAAGACGGAATAGAATATGAAGAGACCTTTGCACCTGTAGCCAGATACACTTCCATGAGATCAATACTTTCTCTAGCTACAATGATGAAATGGAAGATACACCAAATGGATGTCAAGACTGATTTCTTGAATGGTGTAGTGGAAGCAGAAGTGTATGTAGAACAACCACTTGTTTTGGAGACACATGACAGGTAGTCTCATGTATATAGATTGAAGAAATCCCTGTACTGTTTGAAATAGGAACCTAGGACATGGTACAATAGAATTGATAGCTTTCTATCTAGTTTGGGCTTTACCAAGAGTAAAGCAGATTCCAACCTTTACTACAAGGTTAAAGATGGAAACCCAGTGATGCTTCTACTATATGTAGATGATCTGTCTATGACAGGTATGGATGGGTTGATTACTAATACAAAGAGAAATCTTGCTGCTGAGTTCGAGATGAAGGACTTGGGTATGATGCATTACTTTCTAGGTATGGAGGTGTGGTAGAGTGCGGATGGAATCTTCCTTAGACAAGGGAAGTATGTAGTAGAGATCCTAAAGAGGTTTGGGATGATGGACTGCAAGATTATGGCCACACCTATGGAATCGAACCTGAAGCTATTGAATGATGCTTCTTTATAGATGGTTGATGCTATGATGTATCATCAGATGATGGGGTCATTGATGTACTTGATGAACTTGAGACCAGACATTTTCTTTGCTGTGAACACCTTGAGCTAGTTCTTTACAGATCTGAGAAATGTTCACTTGATTGCTGCAAAGCATATTCTGAGGTACTTGAGGGGTACAGTTGATTATGGGATCAAGTATGATGCGAATCAAAAGATTAACCTGGAGGGTTATGTTGATTCAGATTGGGCAGGTAGTGCCATCAATAGGAAGAGCACTTCAGGGTGTTGCTTCAATATGGGATCAGGTGTGATCTCTTGGTTTAGCAGGAAGCAATCCTGTGTGGCACTGAGTATAGCTAAAGCATAGTATGTCACAACTTGTTCAGCTAGTTGTGAGGTAGTATGGCTGAGAAAGATACTGTCTGATTTATTTGATCTCCAAATGGATGCTACTTGTATAAATTGTGACAACCAGAGTTGCGTAAAGTTGTCAGAGAATCCAATGTTCCATGACAAGTCGAAGCATATCAAGATCAAGTATCACTATATCAGGGATATGGTACAGAGAGGAGCAGTGAAGCTCCAGTATGTTGCGATGGAGGAACATATAGCTGATGTGTTGATAAAGCCATTAGCCAGAGTGAATTTCGAGTACTTCAAGGAAAATCTTGGTGTTCTCCAGATCGAGGTTTCCTCCAATGGAAATTGGTGAGTCCCAAAGACATTCTAACAAGCAGGTCAGATATAAGGGCTGAGCCATTCTATCATGGTGAGAGGATTTGGTTCCTCCCATGTGAGATGTGAGTGCTAGCCATTCTGTTGAGTATGATAGATGTAAGGGATACTGCCATTTTGACGATCAGGTCAGATGTAAGAGCAGAGCCATTATGTTCATGGCTAAAGGATTTGTTTCCTCCCATGTTAGATGTGAGTGCTGGCCATTCTGTCGAGTACAACAGATGTAAGGGAGACCACCATTCTAACGAGCAGGTCAGATGTAAGGGCAAAGCCATTCTGTTCATGGCTAAAGGATTTGGTTCCTCCCATGTTAGATGTGAGTGATGTCCATTCTGTCGAGTAGGACAGATGTAAGGGCTACCTCCATTCTGATGAGTACGTCAAATGTGAGTGTTGGCCATTCTGATGTAGGATGAGCTTCTACATAGATGTAAGGGCTACCATATTTCTGATGAGTAGGTCAGATGTGAGTGCTGGCCATTCTGATGTGACTGTAGGATTAGGTCCTATATGATCAGATATAAGGGCTACCACCTTTCTGACGAGTAGGTCAGATGTGAGTGCTGGCCATTCTGATGTGACTATAGGATTAGGTCCTGTATGATCAGATATAAGGGATACTGCCTTTTTGACGAGTAGGTCAGATGTGAGTGCTGGCCATTCTGACAAGTAGGTCAAATGTAAGGGCTACCGAAGACCTACGAGGAGGTAGGAATACACCCAGAATGAAAGAAGGCTGGCTCTGTAGAACTTCCTATGATGAGATAGCACACACATGATGATGACCAGGTGAGATCCGGATCGAGCTATGATCTAGATCCAGTTATGATGACTCCGAGAGATCCAGATTGAGTGATGATCCATATCCAGTAGTGATGATCTAGATCGAGAGATGATCCAGATCTAGATCCAGATCAAGTGATGATCCAAATCCAATCTAGTGATGATGATCCAAATCGAGTGATGATGATCCAGATCGAGTGATGATCCAGATCCAATGATGTCCCATGATGATCCAGATCGAGAGATGATCCATAACCAGTGATGATGTCCCATGATGATCCAGATCGAGAGATGATCCAGTTTCAAAGAATGAAGATGACTTGAAGATGAATATGACTTGAAGACTCAGAAGACTCAAGATGCAGATGACGAGATGATCTAGTTGATA
>LPNX010010534.1:0-15537 GCA_001517045.1 Pseudotsuga menziesii | reverse complement strand
TGAAGGAGCCCCTCAAGGAAGAAATCCTCTAAATCTACCTTACTCAGGATCTGAGTCTGGAGACGAAGGAGATCAAAGAGCAGAGCAGCCCATTGAAGGGAATAAAGGTAAAGACCTTCCCTTAGTTAAAACACCTAATCTTAAACCTTCCACACCAGAAACCAGCAAGTCCAATAAACTGCTACAGGAACTTTCCCAAGCAAAACGAGATGTTCAGCAAGTCAAAATGCACAACGCGGAGTTGATTGGAAGGAACATGGCGTTGCATGACCGGAGCCAGGAAATTGTCGAGAAATTCAAGAAGACAACAGAAAGGAACGCAATGCTGATAAGGGAAAACGCTAAACTCTACCGCACTCTCAGAATGCTCAGGCTGAAAGTAAGGGAATTGGAGGGAACAGAGGTACAACCAGTAATCCCACAAGCACAGCCATCTGGCCTAGACACGTTGGCTGAGGTCGCCACGATCCCTGAAGAAGAAACGCCTGTGGATGCTCAAAAAGAACAGCCTGTGGAGGCTCAAATAGAGCAACCTGTAGAAGCTCATCAAAAGAAGGCTAAACGAGCTATACGAAGGAAGGGACCAGTTGCAAAGAAACCTTGACAATTGAGCATCATCCTGTGTGGGAAAACATCATTTTGTTTCTTTTGAATTTTTGACAGGTTTAAGCTTTTGGCAGCTTAGGCGAGCCCCACTGAGCTCATTAGCTACCAAAAGCACTGACTATTGGCGATTAGCAGCGATGGGGTTTAAAGATTTGAAACGGTTACAGTATTTGGCAGCTTAGGCGAGCCCACCGAGCTCATTAGCTGCCAAAAGAACCGACTTCTGGCAGTTAAGGTATGAAATCGACAGTGCAGTAAATTGCCAAAAGCTGGTTTTAACAGATTACTATGTTTTTGCCCCCAATATCAATTTTTGTTCATGGAATCGGCATGAGACCAGCGTAAGAGATATATTATGGGACATATTATCCATATCTGAAGATCTTTTGGTGATATTTTCGGTCAGTAGGGCATCGTTAATAAGTTCAACTTTATTTCAAAGTATGCCACTGAAAGTCGACAGTCACATCTATGATTTCAATGGTTATGCGCCTGCCCAGCACGCCGAGCCTTCGAAGGCCAGCTCCTCTGCATCAAGCACTTGGCACAAATCGAAGAGGATTTACTTAATGATTATCTCCTTGATTTCAGAGATTAGTTCAAGTATTTTAAATGTTGTTGTTCAGTTAGCTTTAGTTAATTAAATCAGATCCACGCTTTTAGGATCTGAAGACTACTGTGTAAAGGCTATAAAGCCTGAAAACCAAAATTTTGTAAGGGATCGAGTTGAGAGACTTGGGCCTGTGTCTGCTTGCTAGTCCAATAAAAAAATCACAGTTTTCTCTGTTGTTGTACTCAGATTTTGTTACCCATTTATTCTGCACTCTGTTGGATGGTTTAGTTTATGCTCACTATTCGATGGAGGAACTTCTTGATGCTTAGTATAGCCATGCATAAGTATGTACTTGGTTTTATAAACCCTGCAGATTTGATGTATTTGGTTGAATGAGCATTATTCTCTATGTCTGTTTATTTATTGATCATCTGATGTACAGTTTCTAGAGCACTGGCTTATTAAATTATTTGGGTTAGCAGTCTGTCATTTGTGCCATTCTTGTATTCCTCTCGGTCCATTTATTGAAAGTAAATGAATTCTTAAGTTACCAAGCATACTCAGCCATAACCACTGAGTAGTTTCTTGGAGAGCTAACAGGGATAATTGCTGATGGAATGTAGTGCTATCCGGCACACTTTAATGTGGCATCATGTAAAACCCGCACATCAATTAATTAAACCACAACCAGCTACGGCAGTGCAACGTTGAATGAAAAGGGAATGATTCCAAAGGATAAGGGGGGGAGTGTCAAACCTTGGTTGTGGTGGAAAAACCCATGTTTTATTACCTTGTTGTTTTGCCACCTTATCTTACCCAACCTCTTTCAACCTCTTTAATGTTCTGTTGGGTGGTTGGGCAGTTATTTCCTTTGGGAGTGGGGTGGCAGGACTGCCAGTCCTTTTTCCCACATCCACACTCCACCCACGTTGGCCATTCTTCACCCTCACGCACTCTTCCCTGGTCAGTTCACTCACTCACCACGATTTTTGGTCTGTTGGCTCCTCACGCACAGGTTTTGGGGGCGTTTTTGGTCTCACACAGGTTTTCTTCCTCTTCCCCACAAGTTGCTGAGCACCCGCTGACTGCAAATTCGCGTCCTCTCCATTGCTGTGCATCCTCACGCAGAGGTCGGGTATGTTTTCCTTGTGTTTTTGCTGTTCAGTGCAAGATTGCACTCACGCACAGATTGGTTGGGGTGTTCTATCCATGTGAGAGCTGTGCTCACTGTTTTGTTTGGGGCTGTTGTTTCCCCACGTTTTGTTGGCTGTGGTTTTAACCCACGTATTGGGTTGCTGTTGATTTCACCCATGTTTTGTGGGCTGGGGAGCTCAAATTTGTTTTGGGTCACCGTTGATTCCCAATGTGTTGGCTGGGTCTCCCTGTTCTGGGACTGTGCATAGTTGCCATTGTTTTTACCTGGAAATTGGGCTGTTGTTGTTGTTTCCCTGGTCTGGGATGTTGTGGTTGAGTTGTTTTGGCCACGTTAGGGCCAAAACCAACTCTGGGATGTCCATTGGTCTTGAGCGGTGCTCATCCATTGTTTGGGGCCGTCCCCTGTTGTTTATGACTGCTTCACAGAGCTGTGAAGGGATTGTTTGGCTGCTGGTATGCAGTGGTAGAACCTTGGACTGTGCTGGCTTGGCTTGTCTGTGGAAAGCCTGTGAAACCCAGCAGTGTTGGTTTGGCTATTATGTGTCCCCTTGGCTATGTCTAAGCCTGCAATTGTCCCCTTAGTCCTTGAGGAATCATGCCCAGCTCGGGGGTGGCAGCGCTGCTGAGAGATTGATGAGCACGCTGGCCTATGGTTGGGTGGAACGTTGCAGCGACGTAGCTGGTTGCGGATGAATTCTTCATTAACAGATAAGTGCTTCTAGTCTATCTCTGCAATTATATCAATTGTATATGGAATTATGATGAACATGCAATTGCTGGAATGTATTGGTGTTGCTTCCGCTGTGTAATTGAAGGATTCAAGCATTTGTGTATTCCTAGGCATCTTAATATGCATTCTGTAGGATTTTAATTTCAGCAATTGAATTCTATTTATGTTCATGGGGAATTTTGCCCGGTTGTGTTGATGTGTTCGTTGCGTCCTCTTTGCCGGTTGAGGGAAGGGGACGTGACAGCAGGATGAATTACTGGCTTTGTGGGCTCTCTTATGGTTTGCTCATGAAAAAAATTAGATGTTGCACAATTATGGGGATTCCAAAGTTGTTGTGGACTGGGAAAACAATAGGTATGTCCTTAAGGTTTCCAACCTAATCCATTGGAATAATAAAACTAAGGTTTGAAGGACATTTTCACAAATCTCTCCTTCTCCCACACTTATATAATCCATAATAAACTGGAAGATCAAATTTCTAAAATACTAGTGGATAAGAAAAAATGTCTCTTCATGTACAATGAAATATAATAGGAATGGTTTCTTTAGATCCAAAGGTATGGCTTTCATCCCAATAATTCCATTTCAAAGTCTCTAGGACACCTTCATAATTCTCAAACCACTTAATGGCACCAACATCCTGAATAATATGCCAATGATACCCTTGATAGGCCATGTGTGGTCAATGGAGGAAGCATACTTAGTACTAGATGTTTAGAAGATTCCTTTAGAGACTAAGGTTTAGGTATCCTCCATTAACTATGTCCATGTTCCTAAGGCCACAATATTCAAACACATATCACTATAGATACCACTCCAAAATTTTGCATGGTGCTTTGAGGCAATGTTCATGGCTTTGAATTCCATGAAAATTTATTTAGGGACAAAGGCATGGTATATTTTAATGGAACATCATTCCCAATACCCTTACACACCTACATACTACTCAAAACAACTTGTTGTTACCAACACCCTAAATACTCAAAACAGCTTGTTATCACCAACACCCTAAATACTCAAAATAGCTTGTCACTAACACACTAAATCATATGCGAATAATACACTAAAGAAACCACGTGTGGTTGGTGGATCCCACCTCCTTAGCCTTAGATGGATAGAATATTCCTTTAGGAATTGAGGATCAAGTGTCCTCTACTAACCATGTCCAATTCCCCAAAGAAAAAACCTAGATACATAGTCTCATGGATACCCCTACAATGTTATGCATCATTCCTTGACACATTGTTAATGGCTCTAAATGCCATGAGAATCAATTTAGGGACAAACACATAATATTCTTCCCCATAATATCATTCATGGGGCTTTGACACAAGTATATATTAGTCAAAATCATTTAACTATACTAACATCTTCAATCATAATCTAATGCTAGAAGCTTCCTTTAGGGCCCTTTGTTTAGGTATATTTTGTTGGAGACATTTACCACCATACACACTCTTTTTGGCCAATTTGTCCTAGTTAAACCACTATCAAAAGTTTTATTGACTTAATTGACATCAAAGGAGCACTGGATGACATCAGCATGAGAACACCCACGCCTACCTTCAGTCAAGGAGGCTAACTTAGCCTTCTCCTACATTCGGGGAGGCTAACTAGAGCACTCCAGGGGTGATTTGAGTGTCATTAATACCCCATATTGCTAACTGATGGTTACAATCAGTTAAACAGAGCAGTGAAGGTGCCTTCCTTCATTAAATTGATTATTTAATGATTATTTAATGAACTGGAGTCAATAGGGGCGCCTCCAACCACTTTTGATGGTCAGTTACACTTCAATTAACCTCATCGGGGTTCATTGGAGTCATTGATGCACTACCACTTGTTGGTTGGATTGCTGTGACATGTGTTTGAGCTACTTTCAGTTAGACTCAGTCATTTATTGCACTCCGACTTCAGTTAGGGCTCAGTTGAGTCAATTAGGGTTTTGATCAGTGGTTAACTTGAGTGTTGACTGTGGCTTACATTCAGTTAAGCTAGACTCACTCATTCAATTCGAATGAACTCCTTGGGAATTCAAATTTATTTGGAATTCATGCTTCCAGCATGATCATTGTATTGTATTATTCATTATTCTTTTGATTATACAGAGCTGCTACTTCCATTGTAGCAGCATTTTGCCAATTTTATGATTATCTGTCTGTATTCTTTGTGAGACTGTGTTTTCAGATCTTATACCATTGTGACAAATTAATATGGTATCATATCTCACAGTGGAACGAAGCTTAGATCTCTCAAAAACAAGGTTTTTGATAGATCTTGCATGAAAAATTGAGCAAAAGCTCAAAAATCCAGCATTGCACCAGAAGCCAAGGCTTACCACTTAATACCCCAAGTAAGGAAATTGTTTATCAAGCTTTCTTGATTGACTATGCTGGGTGTGATGAAATCCTAAAATGTGCAGGCTGTCCGACCTTACGGTGCTTTTTTTGTTGTGATTTTCAGCTTTTAATAGGTGAAAGCATTCGCTCCAGCAAATTCAGATGGCTTCTTCTGTAGAACTCTTGACTCTGTTCAATTTCCACTCATGGAAAGGAGACATGGAGATCCAACTACATGCCAGAGGAATCTATAGGGTCACTATGGACACTAAAGAAGAGCCTGCTTCCGTGACAGACAAATCTAGATTCTTGAACAAGAAGGATGAAGCATTCAAATTCCTGTGGCTCTCTATTTCCTGGGATCTTCTTTTCCATCTTTCGGGATTGAAGACTCCAAAGGAAATCTGGGACAAATTGGAAACCCTATATGGAAAGAAGGATGATTTGAGAGTATAGCATCTTGAGAATGAGTTGATGTCTCTCTAGCCTTCCAATTTCAAGACCTTGAATGAATTTTTCACAAAGTTCAAGCACATTGTCTTACTATTGAAGCAATGCAAAGTGGAGAAGGAGGATGATCAGCTCATCCTCACCATACTTTCCAAACTTGGAGCTTATTATTCAATTTTTGTCTCTACATTCTGTGTGGGGAAGCTCACAACCCCTAGATAAAAGATGCCTACACTCAATGCCTTCATTGAGTCCCTAAAAAGTGAACATGATAAGCTTTTCCAGATGGGGATCATCAGATCCTCCCGTGATCAAGCCCTCCATGTCTTGAGGCCCAAATATTTGAAGGGTAAAGGAAAGCAGCAGAAGAACCCAAAAACTAAATTCAAAGCTCCTAAGCCTAAAGTAGAAAACTAGCAGCATTATGAGTCTTTCAGCTCAAAGAAGAACAAAGGAAAAGGGCATCATGGAAAGGAAAACGTCAAGTGTTCATACTACGGGAAGGGATTCCACCCTAAACATGCCTACATGAAGAATAAACTTGATGAAGCTACCTCTCTCCTTGAGAGAAATCACGTCAATCTTTTGGAGGAGAGATCAACAAGATTGGGAACCACAGCATGAAAGAGGTCATGCCCTCATGGAAAGCACTTCAAATTCCAAAGCACTCTTGATAGATTCTGGAGCTTTGAACCACATGATGGTAGAAAGAGACTCCTTCTCATATTTGGAGACTGGAAAATCCATCCCCATCCACATGGGAGATGACTCCACCATCATTTCAGAAGGACAAGGTACTGTTGATCTTGAGAATGGCTATTTTTCAAATGTTTTGTATGTACTGTCTTTGGCATCAAATCTCCTGAG
The DNA here is from genome assembly GCA_001517045.1 of Pseudotsuga menziesii. Classification (NCBI taxonomy): domain Eukaryota; kingdom Viridiplantae; phylum Streptophyta; class Pinopsida; order Pinales; family Pinaceae; genus Pseudotsuga; species Pseudotsuga menziesii. The sequence goes on along the minus strand of LPNX010010534.1, from coordinate 8,837 downwards.
TGTCTATCAAATGACACATACGAGAGTGCCTAAGAGAGTATCCTTCATCCTGAATTATGTAGAGATCATGGAACTTGCATCTGGGAAACTTGTTGCAAAAGGCCTTGCAAACCATCATGCAAAAGCCTATGAGTTTTCCCACTTTGTGGCGGATGCAAAGGCCACCGCACTGCTGACTCATGGAAATGAAGTTAGTAGACTGTGGCATGAGAGGTTCAACCATATAAACTTCAAATACTTGTATAAATTATAGAAAAACTCCATGGTTGAAGGACTCCTGGTCATTAAGGAAACCACTGGAATTTGCAAGGGTTGTGTTGTTGGAAAGCACCCTGAGCACAAGTTTGATCAAGGGAAGGCAAGATGAGCTACATGCATCTTGGGAATGATATATTCTGATATTAGTGGTCCCATGCCTATCACATCCATGAATGGATCAGGGTATCTTCTGAATTTTATTGATGGTTTTTCCAAGTACACATGGGTCTTCTTTCTAAAAAACAAGTCTGAAGTCTGTGAAAAATTCACTGAACTGAAGTCCTTGCTCGAGAATGCATCTGGAAAAAAGATAAAGATATTGAGATCTGATAATGGTGGGGAGTATGTTAGTAATGATCTGCTGCACATATTCTCCCAAAGTGGTATTTAGGTCCAACATTCAATTCCCTACACTCCCCAGCAAAACGGTGTAGTAGAAAGGAAGAATCGGTCTCTCAAGGAGATGACCACCTGTATGTTGGAATCAAAGAAGTTGGTTGCAAATTTGTGGGCTGAAGCCATGCATGTTATAGAATCCATTCAAAACAAAGTTTCACACTCATCCATGAAAGGGAAGACCCCTTTCAAACCATACTTCGGACACAAGACGGATGTGTCGAACTTGCGGGTGTTTGGGTCCACTGCATGGGCCCGAATTCCACTTGATAAAAGGAGGGCTTTGCAACCGCAAAGCATAGAATGTTTGTTTATTGGGTATCCTAATGAATCAAAATTTTTCAATCTATTTTATATAAAAAAAAAATAGATCATCATCAAAAGGAGTGTCAAGTTCGATGAGTCTCTTCAGGAGGTGGAACTAGTGAAGGACAAAACTGTTGAATTTCCTTCCTATTCTACTGAATATTTAGATGATGAAATTGGGGGTGATGACCCTGATTTGGATCTCATAATGTTTACTATCAGTGTATAGAAAACATCAGATGCTAAATCATAACCTAAAGTACAAAATCATCTCCCAACATAGGCCTGACAGACACTCTCCTCCGTAGGAGATAACATTGGAAATCAGGATGATCCAAGGAAAACCCAATCTGATTTCCAAAGAGAAGGTATTGCGCTCTCTTGTCCTAATTATTTGCTATCTAAAACTTGTTATTTGATGATAATTTCATACCCAAATCCCTACTACCATGCTCGGAAGGATTCGAGATGGAAAGTTTCCATGGATGAAGAGATGAATTCTCTTCAGAAAAACACTACATGGGAGCCAGTTTCTCTTCCTCTGAGAAGGAAATTGGTTCAATGCAAGTGGGTGTTTTGGATTAAGGTTGTTGAATATGGAAGCAAATACAAATATAAGGCAAGGCTGGTGTCAAAATGTTTCTCCCAGGTCCAAGGTGTGGACTACCATGAGACTTTTGCACGGGTTGCAAAAATAGACTCCATCTGCCTAGTTTTGGCAATTTTAGCATCTAAGCACTGGGAAGTGCATCATAGGGATGTTAATTCAGAATTTATGCATGGATATATTCATGAGGAGGTATACATGAAGTAGCCTCAGGGATACATCTTTGATCCATCTTTGGTTTGCAAGCTAAAGAAGTCACTATACGAGTTAAAACAGGCCCCAAGAAAGTGGTATTCCAAGATGGATGCCTTCCTTCTCTCACAAAAATTCCAAAGGTGTATATCAAATACAAATATGTATATACATCAGTATGATGGTCATTTGATTATTATTTTTTTATATTTTTATGACTTTCTAATCACAAGTAGCACAGTTGCTTCTATTTCAGTCATCAAAACTGCTTCCACAATGCATTTGAAATGAGCGATTTGGGGCTCTTAAAACAATTTTTGGGGCTTGAAATTGAGAAAAATTCTGATGGGATGATGGTTAATCAGTCCAAATACATATCAGACCCATTATTCAAGTTTAACATGGATGAATGTAGGCCTGCACCATTCCCTTTCCTTTCAGGGATCAACTTTGAAGAAGGAAAAAACACACCTCCCATGGACTGCACTATTTATCGACAGCTGATTGGTAGCTTGTTGTACTTGGCACATTCTTGGCCTGATATCTATTATGATATGAATGCTATATTAATATACATGCAGCAGCCCCATGATCTTCATTGGATGGCAGCCAAGAGGATCCTCTAATACATTCAAGGAACCGGGACCTACGGCATTCACTATGCTACAGACTCTGAGCTAGAGCTGGTTAGATACACAGATTCTGATTGGGAAGGTGATTCTATTGATCGAAAGTCAACTTCCAGATATGTCTTCATGTCTGGTGGTGGTCCCATTTGCTGGTCTAGCAAAAATCAGGCCGCGATAGCATTATCTTCTACAGAGGCCGAGTATCGAGGAGCGGTGAATGCTTGCATCCAAGTTGTTTGGTTGCAAGGAATTTTTTCATAGTTTGATCTTGGTAGTACTTTGTCCACTGTCCTCTTTTGTGACACACCATATCCCTATTCAAAATTTGTGCCACAAAATCAATTACGAGCAATGGTTCAATGAATGCAGTTGAAGACATGTTAATGTTGAGAGACAAACCCATTTGAGTGGGTCTGATACTCTGGTAAAACCCACGCTAGCTCTCTAATCCCTCCATAAGTTGTTTCCTATTTCCTAAATTAGGAGAGTAGAAGGACCTCCCAACAGGTGAATACTTATGAGTGGGTAATTCACGTAATACAATATCTAGCACCTGAAGTGCTTCCTGGGGTGCATCTTCCTACCTCCCTGATATTTTTATCAATCTTAATTTTTCCACTAATAATTTTAGACTTTCCATTATCTTAACTAGTATCTTAACTCTTTTTTCTTTCTGGCATTTTAATATTTCACTTTAAATCCATTGCACTTTAATCCATTTAATGCCACTTTAATAATTGTATAGTTTTACTTGAGTATGTCATTTTAATGCCTTTTATAATGATAGTTTACTTTTCTTTTGATCCATTTAGTAGTGACACTTGAATATGTCATCATTGTTATCACATATACTCTTGCTTGTTTCTCTGGCATCTCTATCATGCCACATATGATTTCCATCAATGACAATCTACATAATCTACATTTTCCATATTGTCGACACAAGGAACGAAGAAGCTATGATCATAATACTATTGGTAAGTCTAGATGGACATTTCTCTCTTGCATGTATGAAATGGATTTTGCTTTGTTCATTTTTCTTTGGATTTGTTTTATAAGTAATTTCTTGTTGTCTTTTTCATAAGTGTTGGGTGAAGAGATACCAATCATCTCTCTTCTTCCATCATCTCATGTTTTATTGCAAGAAAGTGCTAGGTTTTTGCAGGTCCTTGGAAGAAAAAGGTCAATATATACATGAGTGACTCTTGAAGACTTTTTCTCAATTTGCAAATGGATTGAGCACATAAAAAATGGAGAGATTGATGTGAAAACCATACCAATGTTCCGTAAGTCAAGTCCCATTGCTACATGCCAAGAATCCTTTAGCAATTGTTTCCAAAAAGAAACATTTCAATAAGCCAATTGCACTATGGTAGATTCATTCACCCTCCTCAATTCAAAACCCTAAAAATCCATTCATGTCCCATTTTCCACTATTTATGTAGTCACCTTAACCGTTTTATTTTCCATCACTACTACATCACAACTTCACATATACTTTCCACTTCTGAGTTTCATGTTGGTTCTATCTTTCACTATGATTCTTCACAATCATTTATTTTGTACTCATATTAGATGATGTGGAATTCATTAAGGTCCAACTTCCAATGGTCTTGTCCCATCAACTCCAACACATCATCTGGGATCGAGATTAGAGTTTTTTATTTCCCTGGGATCTGCATGAATCAATGGAATATATCCTTGTTGTTAATAATGGGGATTCATCAATGCCTATTGATTAACAAATGTTGCAGGTGACTCAACTCAAACACATCCATTCGTACTTGTCAAGATGCACTAAGGTACTTTAGATCTCACTGTCATCAAAGGTAAGTTTCTTCATATTGGTTAACGACATACATTAATGGTTGGTAATCCAATGATTTCTTTCCATGCTCGACTTCAGCACATTCATTCGCATGGTAAGAATTGTACCTCGGTTTGTAGTAGTTGAAGATTATGTGATCTAATGGTTTCAACAGTGACTTGCAGCATCATTTGTTTCAATAGTTTTGCAATTCCTTTCCATTTTATTCTAGCAGTTAGTAGTCTTACATATAGCCAGTACAACATCATTTTAGATCAGATTCAGTCTCAAATAGTTTCAACTCTCAGATACATCTGTCTTAGTAATAGTTTGGCCTACACCAGCGCCAACAGACAGCAGTCCATCCATGCTAACATTTGTGGTAAAATAACATGAGTTTTTGATTTATTAAAGATTTAGGAATATGTCGTGAAGAACCACTAAGCATTATCCATTTCTATTTTCTATATAGCATTTTCAGTCCATCCATTCCCATCCTTTCCCACTCAATTCTAACACTTCATCATTCCAATTCATGCACATCCACTTCAAAGTCCTACCTAAAATCTCACCAACCCAACTGTCCAAGCATGAAAAGAATCAAAGGATACCTTATTGTTGTCACACAAGAACCAACAGTAAGAAAAAAAGTCTTGTTCCTTCCACACAAGAACCAACAGTAAGAAACGATGCTCTGTTGCCATATAAAAATAGTGAGGAGAAATAAAGTAGCTGATACACATATTGAAAGAAAAGGATAGGCTGGACACAAGAACCTACAGTAGAAGAACCTATTGCAGAAGCCATTCCTTCATAAGAGTATTCTCCCATACAATAGGGAAGGAAATGCACTCTAAGTTATGAATTGCTTGGTGATTTATTGATGCACATATTAGTTCACTTCCACACAACTGTTGAAAAGTTAGAGTTGGAATCTTGATACTATGAGTTGATATACAATCAGATTTTGATTTGCATATGCTCTCATAGAACTTAAATGCTCTGGTTTTGTTGATTGGAATATAGACATACATGCTCACTGCCCAAACAAATATGATCCTTTCTCATTAAAAATCACAGTCATTTTAAGCTTGGATTATCCATATATCAATTCTGATTTTTATTGATGCAGCTATCTTTAGCAAGTATGCAACTCTCTTGGTGTTTGAAAAATGAAAAAAAAAAACATTAATTATCTTCTCATTCATATTGAATATGGGGTTTATTGTGCCAAAAGTTCTAGAAGTTGTCATAAGAAAACGTACAGCCAAAAGCATCAGATACATGAAATTATGGTGTGCATCTTCAACATAGAATGGATACCATGGGTTCCAAAATATCCACTATATATTCAGAATGCTACTACAGTCTTAGAAAGAAGTCTATGGCAGCGTTTGAACAATGTTTTCCATTATTTGAAGTGTTACAAAGCACTCCACAATAAGGGCATAACCAAAGAACATTCTAGCAGCCTTCATTCAACCATGAGAATGGATGAAATTTAATGTGGTTTATTGCAATAGAATTTGCCATATCTCTTAAGAGTTATGAATTTGATGTGAAAAATGGTTTTAAAACTCTTTTATTTCCCATGAATGATAATTCTTGTTGTAGAGTTTGGATTCTGAAGATCACTGATATCCTTTTTGGCACTTGTGACATATGGAGGGTCTACAAATTTTGTGACTGTCACATGATATTTGAGCAGATTGGATCATCATAAAAGGAAATTTGCAAGTGTGATCTCTTGCTGGTATGAAGATTTCATATGCATTGCATTATGAGCACTTGTGACTACAACCATGTGGAATCAAAATCAAGTTCACACAGTCATTTTCAAATAGCATACAGTCATTTTCAAGCAGCCTACAATCATTTTTGTAAGCCAAGTATGTGTTTCCAACTAGCACATATATAATAATAAAAAAATTTGATGTTGCGAGTGGTAGTGAAGATACAAGAGAACAAAGTTCTCAAAGTTCACTTGATTTCATGATGGTTATCTAAACCAAGGAATGGAAGGTAAGTTAATGAAAAATGGAATTTGAGAAAAGTTTGCAAATGAATGGACAATGCTCTCACACCAAGTAAAACAAATTATGAATACAGAAGTGGGAACTAGTAGAAATATTGTTCATGGAAAAGTGCAGCAAAGAAGTGAAGTTTTAAGGCAACTTGTACCAGGGGAAGAACATACTATCTCTTCCTTTACTTGAGGACAGGTAAAATATTCAATTTCGGGGAGGTTGTGGATAAACTAGTAGCATTTGGTGCAACGTCCTGAAGGTAATTTGTGACATAATACACACACTGATATATATTGCACTTGGATTTAAGATTATATATATTGCACTTGTCCCTCCTCAATCCATTGGAAATTTGATGGGTCGCATGCTCTGTTCAAACCAAGATCCAATCTCATCACCCAAGGTGGAGTCTTAGCTTACAATCATCTATTTTCATTCTAATATATTTTGAAGATGATATGACTGTCATTTAATTTGCTCCATCATGGCTTTGCATTGACATTAAAGCCTATATCCAATCAACTAGATGAGTGGATGTTGAGACCAATCTTTGCAATCAAGTTCATGCTTTTATTTCCCCATGGTGTTTAGCAAAAGTGCAGAAAATTATTTAAGGATATGTTGCAAACCGTGAGATGGATTTTCATGACATTTTGAGGGACGAAGCATCATGGTAAGAATAACAAACGTGGCAAGTTTAATTTCAATCTAGTGCACGGTTCTCGAGAAAATGAGCATCATCACCTACAACCAATTTGCATTTTTCTCGGAATCCATGATGTGGGTTTCTATAATTTTTGGTGTGGAGATGCATTAGACTGGTAAATAATTTCTTGCAAAATTTCAGCCCAACCCAGTTTGTATTTTGTGAAATATTGGTTTAGGAAGTTTAGCTACAACACATTTTTATTCATGTTTGTCCACAAAAGTGCAGAAATTGAAATGAGCATATATTGCAATTGGTAAATTGGATTCTCATGATGTTTGGATAGGAAGTGCATAATATCAAGATGAACAAACCTGGTAAGTGTCATCCCAATCCAATGCACGGTTTTTGATAAAATTGCTATCATCACCTACAACCAATTTGCATTTTTCTCAAAATCTGTGATGTGGGTATCTCTAATGTTTGGTGTGGAGGTGCATTGGACTAGTGAAAACATGCCTGAACAATTTCAGCCGAACCCATTTCGTCGTTTGGAAGAAAATTACTTTGGAATTTTTCTACTCAAAAGGCTGTGACTCCGCTAAATTTAGCGCTCTTTGGCTGTAACTCCGCCAAATTTAGCGATCTTTGGGCTGCGACTTCGCCAAATTCTTTTCCAAATTCTCCGTTAGATGAGTTGCAACACCGTTAAAATATTTCCTTTTTTTTTTGTTTCGCGCAGCTGCAACACTGTAAAAATCTTTCCTTTTTCCCATTTCGCGCAATTGAAACACTGTAAAAATCTTGCTATTCTCCTGTTTTGCGCAGCTGCAACATCGTAAAAATTTTACCTTTTTTTTCCATGCCATGTAGTTGCGACTTTGTTAAAAATTTTCCCATTTTTATTCTTTTCGCAGTTGCAACTTTGCCATATTATCCTATGTACAGTTGTGACTCTGCTAAAACTTTGCATATCCTTCTACTTGTCGCAGTTGCAACTCCCCTTACATAGTAAAATTAAAAGCAACAAGTGAATGAGTTCTTCTAGTTAGATCCTACACAGCTATTGGGCTGTATTAGGACATGCAACAAGTGAAGTTTGGGGGTAATGTTGGGCCATGGATTTGTCCATTTTTCCATCACTTATCGACATATATTTCATCCCTTTTCTTCCCATTATCACCCATTTATCATTCAATTTTCCATCTATTTGTTGTAACTACACGTAAAACACCATACTACTTCTATTGATGCTTTAAGTGGTTAATAATGATTACTTTCCTTTATCTTTGATGAATTGAAGACTATTATGCATAATTTTACTAATGATGGTTTATGGAGTGATTTTTTATATTAACAGCAGCAATACTCATGGTTCAAGCCTCCATCTCATGATTAAATGACCTTAACCAAAAACGCATGCCAATAAGAACACATGAATTTGCGTCTTGATTTTCCGACCGATGGAAATGAATCTTGAAAATACGGGACATGGGTTTTGTGCAGAATGATCTGATTTATCTGAATCTCTATGAAATCACCAAACAAAGCCATGGTTTGTGATATACAGTTGTTTCTTCAAGAGGGTATTTTTGAGATTTAATGTTGCATCCAGTTCCAAAGTTGTTAGTAGTTACGGCTGTGTTTCAGCTGCTACAAATCACAAGTTGGGGATTCGGTTCCTCATTCCCCTGAGAGAATTTTATGTATAAATATGTAATCAATCTTAGTGAGAAGGGGAGGAGGAAGAGAAAGCAATGTTATGATGTAGAATTTGATCTATATCTATTGTAATCATTCCATTATGATAATACATGCTGACAGTTTCTTAATTTTGGATTTGTAGACTTTCATTGTGGAGATCCACCTCTACTAAGTGGAGGAATGGCCCTCTTCCCTGAGCAGATGCTGGTAGTGTTGATTATAGGTATTTTATTTTGTAGATGTGTTTATTTATTAGTTCATGCTT
>LPNX010010482.1:25934-39064 GCA_001517045.1 Pseudotsuga menziesii | reverse complement strand
AACCCCATCGGATAAGTTTCCATTGAAATTTATAATATTTCTAGCACCACCATCAGATACATTGCCATTTCTCAAAAAAGGAGGTTCAACTCTATCAGATAATTTTGCGATTGAATTAACTATATTTCTAGTTCTCTACATCATATTCACGATTTCTCTCATGGCAGGTCTCTCTTTAGTAATGTCTCCTAAGCAGGGATCAGCAATAATCATCATCTTCTGCAGTTCCATGATGTCAATTATGTGATCAGCAATTGTCATGAATTTCTCTATGCCTTCGCTGCAATATGTTTTAGTCCATTCTGCCAAAATGGTTTCATCATGTACTGATTTCAAACCTGTAATAAGTTCCAGAAGTAGCACACCAAAGCTATAAACATCACTCTTGGAAGAATATCTGCGTGTTTTCATGTATTGCGGATCCATGTAACCATAACTCCCTCTAACCGCAGTGAATGTAGATTGGTTGTCTTTTGGATCTAACTTTGCAAGTCCAAAATTAGCCAATTTAACACAATTATCTTTCTCTAGCAAAACATTTGAAGCCTTAACATCACAGTTCAATATAGGAGGCTTTGCTTCTTCATGAAGATATTTCAAAGCCACAGCAACTTCATATGCTATGTCCATATGAGCTACCTAAGAGAGTGGACTTGTACTTGTGGGGAAGGCAAGGGAGTGCTGCTCTTTCCTTCAGCAGCACTAAAAATTTCATTAGCAGCTCAAAATACAACTTACAAAAAAGTTGTACTTTGCTGACTGTGACTCGCTGACAGAGCTCACAAAATCAATTTAATTCTTACAAGACTGTTGCAGCTTAGCTGCTACTTCTAACAACATTCTCTAGATGATGTTTCAACTAGCTCTTACAGCTAACATCGATTAACACGCTTAATTCAGCTAGCTATGAGTGCTAACAATTACTCTCAGCCCTGTCACATCTCACTCAGATCTCTATCACAACTCACTATTTAACATGTTTCTGATCACCCCTGTGTCTGTTAACTTATCACAAATATTCTACAGAATTAATAAACAACATTCACACAAAATAAACTCCAGCCGCTATAACAAAATGACATTACAAAAAATAAAGCTGAGTTTTTCAAAAACATAGTAAAAACAAAATTACGCAGAAAACTCGAGAGTTTCAACTTTGTTTCTATTACTTTCTGCTGTGTATTTTCAGCATACATGATATGATTTACAAGCCAGGTATATATAGGATCATGGCTAAGTCGGTCATTAAATACAAACTGACCCTTCGTTTATACAAAAATGGGATTCTCTATAAATAATTTATTATATGTTAAAGTCTAACAGAGTTTGAAAAATGCGCTTCCTCTTTAGCAATTAGATGTGCTTTGTTGGCACATTAAAAATGACTTTTCATATTTTGATAATATTATGTCTGTTAGATAGTGAGGCGGTGTGGCGATGTAATAGCTCTTCAAAATTTCGGCGATCATATTTATGGGCGGTGATTCCTTTTCAGAACTCTGGTGGTTGATGTCGCCTCTTCAAAATTTGATGCAGCCATCGGTGTAGTAATTACTGAGTTCCAACATTCTCCCCCTTAATTACTACATTCGAAAACAAAAAATTTTACACTTTCTGTTACAGCTTACAAATCCAATATTTTTCCTATGAAGTTCAAACAAATCTTTTTCCAATGGTTTTGTAAATAGATCTACAAACTGATTTCTTGATGTGCAAAATTCCACACTGATTTCATTTTTTTTTATCAGTTCTTTGATAAAATGAAACCTTGTATCAATATGTTTACCTATTTTGTGAAAGACGTGATCTCTTGATAATGCAATAGCTGATTTATTATCACAAAATTTGAGTTGGTTCATTATGTTCATGCTGTAACTCAAAAAGAGTTCTTCTCATCCATATAGTTTGGCATTCAGCTGTTGTTGCTGCAACATACTCTACCTCATCAGAGGATAGTGGCACTATGGGATGCTTCTTTGATGCCCATGCTACTGATCTCGATCCGAAACTGAACACATATCCAGATGTGCTCTTTCTATTATCGATAGAACCTACAAAATCACTGTCAATATATCCAATCAATTTAAAATTTGAATTAGGTGTATACTGGATACCAAAATTTGTTGTTCCTGCAATATATCTTAGGATTCTCTTTCCAACTTTCCAGTGGGTATTATTTGGCGATTCCATAAACCTTGAAATCAAACTTACTACAAACATTATATCAGGTCTTGTTGCAGTTAAGTACATGAGACTTCCAACCAGTCTCTTATACAATGTTGGATCAACCTTTGACGCATCATCATCCTTACTAATTTTTGTCCTAGTTGCAATTGGAGTTACAACTGGCTTACAATTCAACATCCTGAATCTTTTCAATACATCATTTGCATACTTAGATTGACATAAAAAAATAACATCTTTATACTAAATTACTTCAATACCAAGGAAATATTTCATCATTCCTAAATCAGTCATCTCAAATTATATTTTCATGGCTTTCTTGAATTCATCCACATAAAGGTCTCCAGTGAATATCAAATCATCCACATATAAGCAAACAATCAGTATTTTACCTTCAATGGTTTACCTTTGTATACAGTGTTGGCTCACTTGGACTTCTGTTGAATCCTTCGTTGTTCAAATATTCATCAATTCTGTTGTACATACTCTGGGTTCTTGCTTTAATCCATATAATGTTTTCTTCAATCTGTAGACCTTATCTTTCTGTCCATCAACCTCATATCCTGGAGGTTGTCTTACATAAACCTCTTCTTCTAAATATCCATTCAAAAATACAAACATTACATTCATTTGATGTACATACCATTTCTTATGAGCAGCAATAGCTAATGCCATCCTTACCGTATCAAGTCTAGCTACAGGTGCAAATGTCTCATTATAATCAATTCCAGGTTGTTGACTAAACCCCTGAGCTACAAGTCTTGCTTTATATTTTCAACATCACCATCAACATTTAACTTAGTATTATAAATCCATTTGACACCACTACAATTTTTATCTTCAGGAAAATCTACAAGATCCCAAGTATTATTTCTTTTTATGGCATCAATTTCTTCATCCATTGCTTTTATCCAAACATCCTTTCTAAGAGCTTCATGAAAATCTATAGGATCAAATGCTATAAATGCAAAATTTGAAACTTGATCTACTTCATCATTGTTCATACAGTTCTCTTAAACTTCTAGTTTTCTGACCTCTAACTTTGTTTCTTAATGATGCTAATGTAGGATTTGATTCATTACTTACCTGCGATCTTGTTCCTTGTCATCAACCAATATATTATGGTTCACCATGTTCATGAGTTCGAGGCGTTCTGGCTGGTGTCCTTATTGTTGATGTATGTGGAGTTGACTATCCTCCATGTGTGCCTTGTTCTTCTTCTTCATCTTCTGCGTGAGGTGTTATAGCTTCCTCACCAACTAATTTATCAATGCTCCCATCCATGCTTCTTCTTCTTTAAACACCACATCTCTGTTGATAACATACTTCTTGGTGGTGGGATTATAGAGTTTACATGCTTTAGATTCTTCACTATATCCAACAAAAATACATTTCTGACTTCTGTCATCTAACTTTCTTCTCATCTCTTCAGATACATGTGCATAAGCTACAGAACCAAAAATTCTTAAAAGAGATATGCTGCTACACTTACCACTCAAAGCTTGCCGAGGAACTAGATCCTTCATGCTCTTCGTGGGGATTCTGTTCAGAATGTACACTGAACAAGTAACATCGTCTCCCCAATATTCATTTGAAAGATGCTTCTCCTTCATCATACTTTGATCCATGCTCATAATGGTTCGATTCTTCCTTTCTGCTACACAGTTTTTGTTGTGGAGTGTAGTGTGCAGTAAACTGCCTTTTAATTCCATAATACTTACAAAAATCCATAAATTCATTTGACATATACTCACCTTCTCTATCTGATCTCAAGACTTTAATAAATCTGTTACTCTCTTTTTCAGCCATAGCTTTAAAACTTTTAAACACATCAAATGCTTGAGATTCCTGTTTCAACAAATACACCCAAGTTTTTCGACTGTAATCATCAATGAAAGACATAAAATAAACATTACCAGTCAAAGAAGGTATTTGCATTGGTCCACACAAATCTGCGTGTACTAGCTCCAATGGTGCTTTTTCTCTGTATGAGACTCCAGAACTAAATTTATCTCTATGATGCTTTCCCAATATGCAACTCTCACATGAGCCTGTTGGATGCTCAATACTAGGCAATCCTTTCACCATCTGCTTCTTCTGTAGAAAATCTAAACCACCAAAATGTAAATGGCCATACCTCAAATTCCATAAACATGATTGATCTAAGCTCTTAGTTTTATAGGCATTCAAAGAGTTAGTCAAATCATTTCTCATAGTCAACAGAAACATTCTATTCTTTGTCATCTCTACTCAAGAAATCAACTGTTTACTTGGATTTTTATCATAAATACTGCATACCTTTTTCTTAAAGAATACTCTGTACTCTTTCTCCAGCAATTTTCCAACACTCAATAAATTACACATTAAACCAGGAACATAATAAACATCATGTATTGTTCTTCTTTTACCATCTTTTTCATACACAACAATTACACCTTTACCATTAACTTTTACCTTACAATCAGTACCTAACTTCACTTCAAACTGGATGCTTGTATCTAAACTTCAAAATAATTCTTTGTTTCCAGTCATGTGATTGCTGCATGCACTGTCCAAAAACCATATATGTTTTGAACTTTCCTGCGTGACATTACAAGTCAAAAACATAGGTTGCTCTTCATTTTCAGTCTCCTCTGTCATGTGTGTAGACAACTTACTAGAATCTGCTTGCATCTTCTAGCACTTGTTAGCAAAATGCCCAAATTCTTACAATAAAAACACTGAACTTTAGATATGTCATACCTTTGATTTCCTGACTGTCCTTCTCTACTGCTACTCCCCCTTATGCTAGGAGTACTATGTTGTAACTTCTTTTAATTTTCAAAATCATTTATGTTGTCACTATGAACAACACTTCGTCCTCCTCTTCCTCTATTACTAGCTCTTCCTCTGCCTCTACCTCTAGTAACATTTATCTAAGATTTAAAAGCATTTTCTAATGGAGTATCATCATACCTGTTCATTCTTGATTCATAGGCAAGCAATGAACCAGTCAGCTCATCAATATGCATCTGACTGAGATTTTTAAACTCTTCAATTGGAACAACCACTATTTCAAACTTCTTTGGCAAACATCTCAGCAATTTTTCAATCACATGCTGATCTGGAAGGTCTTCACCATACCGTCGTAGCTGGTTTACAATAATTATAACTTGTGTAATTAAATTATCAAAAGTGTCATTGTCCTTCATCTTCAGATTCTGAAAATCTCTTCTTAAGTTCTACAACTTAACATTCTTCACCTTGGTCACGCCTTGGTAGCACGTTTCAAGAGTGTCCCAAGCTTTCTTTGAAGACTCGGCACTTGATATCTTCAGAAAAATAGATTCACTCAATCCTTGCTATTAAGACCAAGAGTTTTCTTATCCTTCTTCCGATTTTCTTTCAACATAACACGCTCAGCATTTGACAGAGCCAACTTAGTAGCTTGATCAGTTGGTTCAGGATAGCCAATCGTAACAAACTCCCAAAGATCCTGAGAACGTGGGATGCTTCTCATTTTAATCAACCATGTTTCATAATGTCTCTCAGACAACACTGCAATTTGTGGTTGCACTACATTGCTGTTAGTAGCCATTTCAATTAATTTCAAAAAACAATGAGCAATAAAACTCAACAAAGATTTTAGACACGATGGAAAAACTTAACCACGCTCTGATACCATTGTGGAGAAGGTAGGGGAGTGCCGCTCTTTCCTTCAACAACACTAAAAACTTCACTAACAGCTCAAAATACAACTCACAGAAAAGTTGTACTTTGCTGACTGTGACTCGCTAACAGAGCTCACAAAATCAATGTAATTCTTACAGGACTATTACAGTTTGGATGCTACTTCTAAAAATATTCTCTAGATGTTGTTTCAACTGGTTGTTACAGCTAACAATGATTAACACGCTTAATTCATCTAGTTGTGAGTGCTGACAGTTACTCTCAGCTTTGTCACAGCTCACTCAGAGCTCTATCACAACTCACTATTTAACATGTTTCTGATCACCCCTACATCCGTTAACTTATCACAAATATTCTATGGAATTAATAAACAACATTCACACAAAATAAACTCCAGCTGCTACAGTAAAATGACATTAAAAAAAATAAAAGTGAGTTTTTTAGAAACAGAGTAAAAAAAAATTACACATAAAACTCCAAAGTTTCAACTCTGTTTCTATTACTCTCTGTTGTGTATTTTCAGCATACATAATGTGATTTATAAGCTAGGTATATATAGGATTATGGCTAAGTCGGTCATTAAATACAAACTGACCCTTCGTTTATACAAAAATGGGATTCTCTATAAATAATTTACTATCTATTACAGTCTAACAGAGTTTGAAAAATGTGTTGCCTCTTCAGCAATTAGATGTGCTTTGCTCGCACAATAAAAATGACTTCTTATATTTTGATAATATTATGTCTGTCAAATAGTGAGGCGGTGTAACAACTCTTCAAAATTTGGGCGATCATATTTCGGGGCGATGATGCCTTTTCAGAACTCAGTCGATTCATGTTGCCTCTTCAAAATTTGTTGCAGCGATCGATGTAGGTATTACTAAGTTCCAACAATACTACCCTTGTTTTTGTGCAGTCGATCATACAAACTTCCATTGGAAATTAACTCGAACACAAGAATTTTCTCATCTGTAAATGCATCACATTGTTAAAACAAAAAAAAATTCTAAAAAATACAAAACCATACCAATTGTAAATTTAATATTTTTTAAAATATAAAAAATACAAAACCATACAAACTCCAAATTTAGTGTTTATTGGTTTTAATTTTCATTTTCACACTTCTAACTCATCTTTAACCATAGTAGCATAACTCTGGTTGTATTGGACTTTTTTGTAAGAAAAATTCAAGGGAATTGAAAATAGTATTCCACATAATACTGATACGATATAAATTTTCCTACATTTTTTTTAATATGTTTCAAGATAAGAATTATTTAAATTTTATTGTTTTATTTTTAATTTGTCTCCATTATGTAAGTGCATAAGTGTTTTAGGGTTAGTTTTACATTTTAAAAGTTTAAGGCTTTAAAATTCATAATATATATTTTGTTTTATATTTTAGTTCTAAATATCAAATATTAGGTTTTAGTTCTAAATATTTTACTTCTAAATATCAAGTATTTTAGTTTTTATATTAGGTTATTTGATAATATAAATGTAAAGTTTAGTGACTAGTTATAATATTAGATTTTAGTTATTATAATATTTTTTGAAATATATTATTAGAAATTGATTTTATTGTTTAATAATTTAATTTTGGTATTTTAATTATTTCATATTTTTATAGATAAATTTATAAATACATTATTAGATTTAAATGTTTTAAGATTTATATTTCAAGTTGTTTTTAATTAAAAATAAATGTTACGAGTATAAATTTCTGTTTTTCAGCCATATCTTCCTTGATTTAGCTCTGTTTTTCTTGAAATTTCACTGTCACCCCTATAATACCATTCTGCATATTCCTTCATTGAGGACCTTATCCCCAATTTCACTTCCTCAAGGCCGAAATTCCACATATGTCAATTTTTAGAGTTTGTCATAACTTCTCTGATTCTCACCCAATCACCTTCAAATTTTTCCACGGTGTTCGTATTCCATTTCTGCTTCATTGTCCCTCTCTGACAAATTTTCCAATTCCTTCATCCCACCTCTGAAATTCACATTTTTTGCTTCTTGTCCCTAAAAATGTGTCCAAAACCCCCCTAAAACCCTAATTACCCTCCCAACTTTTTCCCAAATCAAAAATCTCCTTTTCTAAAACCCTCTCCATTTTTGTTTTTCTACCCATTACCTGATAATAAAAATAAAATAAAATAAAAGAAACTGCTTATGGTTGTCACCCGAGCCAGAGAAAATAAACAAATGGAAGAAGAACTTGTCGCCATCAAGTCCAAACTTGAGGATCTAGATCAAAAATTTCTCGGCCTCCATCTTCAGCATTCACCCATGAACAACCGCCGCCAGCCTGAGTCTTCTGCAGACACTAGGTTCTCAGAAGCTGGATTTTCCTCGCTTCAATGGTGATGATCCGACTGGATGGATTTATACGGCAGAACAATATTTCAGTCTGCATAACACTTTTGATTTCAATACAGTCTCCCTTGCATCCTTTCATTTGGAACACGAAGCACTTCAATGGTTATGTTGGTACATCAAGGCTCATGCCGAGCCAAACTGGATAGATTTTTCCCAACTCCTCTTACAGCGATTTGGTCCTAGTCCTTTGATGACTTCACAGGAGCACTCACCAAACTTCGCCAAACTGGCACTATGCGGGAGTATCAGACAGAATTTGAGAAACTCGCCAATCACATTAAGGGATTGCCTAATGCATTCTACCTTAGTTGTTTTATCAGTGCTTTGAAGGATGCAATACGCTTTGAGGTTAAAATGTTCTGGCCCAACACAATGATGGAATCCCTCGGGTTGGCTAAGCTAGCAGAGGACAAGATCCGGGCTCAACAACGCTCCAAGTCCACTCTTTTTCCATTCAGACCTATGGTTCCTCAAAGAACCCAAAATCCGCCAGCTCCTAGAACCACTCCTATCAAACCTTTGTCTGAAGTAGAGATGCGAGAACGTCGGGAAAAAGGGCTTTGTTATAATTGTGACGAGAAATTCACCTAGAGACATAGGTGTGTTGAGCAAAAGCTCTATCTCTTGGATGTGGATTCTCCACCCGCACCTGAAATTTTTTATGATGCTCAAGATCCCATAGATGATGATGGTGACATTCAACAACTTCCTGCTCCAGAGGACCAACCAGAGATATCTCTCCATGCCTTAGACGGAGTCACCACCCCACAAACCATGCGGGTCAGAGTGTTCTTCAAAAAAATCCCTCTTACAATACTCATTGATTCTGGTAGCACTCACAACTTCATTGACCCAAGGATCACCAAACAGGCTGATTGTTTCATCCATCCTTGCTCCAGCTTTGAAGTCATGATTGCCAATGGGGGCACCTTACCTTGCAAAGGGAAGTGTCATAATGTGCACATATCTATGGGTGATTATAACTCGCGCTTTGACATGTTTTCCTTGCCCTTAGGCAGATGTGATGTGGTTTTGGGCGCTCAATGGTTACACACACTTGGACCCATTTAATGGGATTTTGCTGAACTTTGGATGCAATTTTCAATCAATGGTACCAAACACACATTGCGGGGCTTACAACCAGGGTCTCTCAGCCTCATCAGTTTGCATTGCATGGAAAAGCTTCTTCCGAAAAGTTCACATGGTGTCATCGCTCAGCTCCATTTCATTCAGATGCAACCTTCAGCAGTCTCAACTACTCCATTAGATTTCCAACAAATTTTGGATCGATATGCATGTGTGTTTGTTGAGCCAGTGGGATTGCCACCTTCTCAACCCGAGGACCATCGTATTCCGCTCCTTCGTGGAAGTGTCCCTCCCAACATCAGGCCCTATCACTACCCATTTCACCACAAGGCAGAAATTGAAATGCTTGTTTGCGACTTACTAAAGCAAGGTGTTATTCACCCTAGCACTAGTTCCTTCTCTTCACCGGTCCTTCTAGTCTGGAAAAAAAATGGGTCATGGCACCTTTGCATCAACTTTCGAGCACTTAATCACATCACAATCAAGGATAAGTTTACAATTCTTGTTGTTGATGAGCTTCTAGATGAGCTTCATGGTGCTCATTTTTTCTCCAAGTTGGATCTTCGTTCTAGGTATCACCAAATTCGGGTCCATGCGGATGATATCCCTAAAACAATTTTCCACACACATGATGGGCATTATGAATTTTTGGTCATGCTATTTGTCCTCACAAATGCCCCTTCCACGTTCCAAGCATTGATGAATAAAATATTTTGACCCTACTTGCGAAACTTCATTATGGTCTTCTTTGATGATATCCTCATCTATAGTAAAACCCGGGCTAAGCATCTCCAACATCTGGATCTTGTACTGCAACTTTTCTGTGATCATCGTCTCTGTGCCAAACATTCTAAATGTGTTTTTGGGAAAAAGGAAGTAGAGTATCTCAGACATGTTGTTTCAGCACAAGGGGTTCGTGTCCATCCTTCCAAAATCAATGCCATGAAAAATTGGCCACCTCCTCAAACCTTGAAGAGCCTTCATGGGTTTTTGGGACTTACTGGTTACTGCCACAAGTTTGTCAAGGATTATGTAAAGATTGCAGCTCCATTAACAACTCTACTGAGAAAGGATGCTTTTGCATGGACGCCTGGTGCTGAGTGTGCATTTGAGAAACTAGAACAAGCTATGTGTACCACACCTGTTCTAACTATGCCTGATTTTTACAAGCCCTTCACTATTGAGAGTGATGCTTGCGACAATGGACTTGGTGCTGTCCTCCTCCAAGACGAACATCCCATTGCATTCACTAGCAAATCCCTGTCTGGTAAGAATTTAGCCGCCTCTACATATGAGAAGGAAATGATGGCTATTTTGCATGTCGTACAGAAGTGGCGTCCATACCTCTTAGGGAATCATTTCTGCATCAATACTGATCACCAAAGTCTGAAATATTTCCTGGAACAACGAGTCTCATCCCCAACACCACAAAAATGGGTTAGCAAACTCATGGGTTATGACTACGAGATCACTTACAAGAAGGGTAAGGACAATCTTGTGGTGGATGCTCTTTCCTGTACATTTGATGACCATGCTTCTCTTTCAACTATTTCTATGCCTATTCCAAATTGGTTACAATGTGTTCAGCAAGGTTATGTCAATGACTCTTCCTTATCTCAAATCATCCAACAGTTGGCTAGTAATCCTTCTCTTGTACCGCCTTACTCTTGGGATGGTTCTTCTCTGAGATACAACAGTTGCTTAGTGCTTCCCTAGAGCACAGATCTTCACCAGGCTGTCTCCTATGAACTACATGCTTCTCCAACGACAGGGCACTCTGGGTTCCTCAAAACGTATGAGCGGGCACGACGTAACTTCTTTTGGAAGGGAATGAAATAGGAAATTCAATAGATGGTTGCTGAATGTGATACCTACCAGTGCCACAAGGGTGAAACTACACTCCTCCCCGGCTTGCTCAAACCCTTTCCCATCCCTACAAGGATTTGGACAAATATTTCGATGGATTTCATCGATAGGCTCCCTAAATATGGAGGGAAGACCGTAATGTTGGTTGTGGTTAATCGACTCTCCAAATATAGTCGTTTTTATGCTCTCAACCATCCATATACTACCTCCTCAGTCGCACAAATTTTCATGGACCAGATATTCCATCTTCATGGCATCCCTTCTTCCTTTGTCTCAGACCGCGATACAACTTTCACAAGTCATTTTTGGACCGAACTCTTTTGCCTCACTAGAACCAAACTGAAAATGAGTTCAGGATATCACCCACAAATGAATGGTCAAACTGAAGTCACCAACAAATGCTTGGAAACTTATCTTCATTGCTTCACCTCTGAACAACAACATCAATGGACAAAGTGGCTCCCTCTCGCTGAATGGTGGTACAATACTTCCTACCATACTGCATCTAAAATGACTCCATAGGAAGTTGTTTATGGGAAGCCACCCCCAGTGCTCCTTCCATACACCCCCCATAGTTCACCAGTTCAGGCAGTTGACATGGTTCCGCGCAACTGTGATTAGATTCTTTACATTCTACAAGAGAATCTTCACATGGCAAGAAATCGCATGAAGTAGCAAGCCGATCAACACCGTTCTGAGCACACCTTTCAAGTCGGTGATATGGTTTTTCTTCATTTGCAGCCTTACAAGCAATCCTCCCTGAAACTCAAAGGGAATCAGAAGCTAGCTCCAAATTTCTATGGGCCATATAAAGTTCTTCAGAAGATTGGGTCTGTTGCTTATAAATTGGAACTTCCTCCTTCTTCTCGCATTCACCCAGTCTTTCATGTCTCTTGTCTCAAGAAAGTGATTGGCACCAACATTAAAGCACAAACTATTTTACCAGAGCTGGATATGGAAGGCTCAATCATTTTGGAACCAGAGACCATCCTCAATAAGCACACTCATCAGCTTCGCTTTCAAGCCATCGCATAGGTATTAATTCAGTGGCATAGCATGCAACTAGAGGATGCTACATGGGAACCACTCCTTCAAATTCAGCAGCAGTTTCCACATCTAAAGCTTTGAGGACAAAGCTTTTTCTAAGAGGGAGGGGATGTCAAGAACCAGTGTCAACCCACCTCTTTATTTTGTTGGTATATTTTGTCAGACGTATATTCTTTGTAAGTCGTCCCATTAGTATGATGCATTATCCCACATTCATGGGGAGTAAGTAATAGTTGTTAAGTCGTCTAGTTAATAGGTTGCATTATCCCACATTCATGTGAAGTAATAGTTGTTTAGATTAGACTTAGTATATAAGTATTTGTTGAGGCAAATGAAAGCACCGAAAAGTTATTTTGTATTGAGCTTGCTCAAAGGAGGTTTCCCCCTCGAAGCGGCCTGCAATCAATAAAATCTCTTTTGTGCTCCAATATTTCTGTTATATCGTGCATTTTGATTGTTCATTGCAGGAAGTTCTCCACACAGGTTTGAAACTGGAACCTACTCTGAAACCAAGAGTCATAGGGAACTTCAAACTAATTATATTAACAATGTCAGCACCGACTTTTAGGAAACTCGTTTTTGAAGTTCCTATGTTCTAGGGAACTTGTAGGGAACTTTCCTAATCTAATGGGAACTGTTTCGAATGGTTGGGAACTTATTGGGAACTTTTACCCTCTAAAATCGGGAACTTGGGGACATATTTTTTTGTGTTTTCTTAATTGATAACTTCCACGCATTCATGAATTCCATGTTGGTTGTTAACAAAATTCCTATTTCCGTGTGACCATACATATATATGGTTGACTCAAAAAAAATTCTCTAGAGAACTAAGTTGCAATAAAAGTCTTTTTGGTGCTACCTTGTCGAGTTGGTGCACTGATCTCTATTTAACTCTA
>LPNX010010474.1:0-21791 GCA_001517045.1 Pseudotsuga menziesii | reverse complement strand
AAATAATGCTTAGATGTCATGCATGCCGGTGGCCTTTGGCTTCGGTGGCCCTCTTTGACCTAATGGTGATATCATATTGATGCCCTAGATTTTCTGTAGATGGCATCAGTCTTCAGTTGATTCCCTAACTGTCAGTAACTGCTCGAACCCACAGGAATCACATAGGTTAGCAGTTTTGGTCCTCAATGCCTAATCAGATGAGGACATTACACTCTACATATGTTGCACATTAGTGCTAAGAAGTTTGAAAACTTTGTTAAAGGCCTGCTCTCCCTCATTGTGCTTCTAGAAGCATGCTCCTGCTCTTGAGCATCCATCAATGTCATCTCGTACCAACTAGGTCTCCTAGCAGAACTAGAAGGGGTTAACTCCCTCTTCCTCTCTAAAGGTTTACTCCCCATACTCGTAGTCTGTGAACTCTGCTTACCCTTCAAATTCTTTTGATCCTTGACCTCTGTTATTAACATCGATCCATGATCCAAGATCCCCTTGGATCCAACTACAGGTTTTCCCTGTAACCTGTCAACTTTGCCATCTCTAAAACCAAGAACTCGTGCTTAGTCTATGCTAGATCCTATCTATCAAATGCGAACTTGTCCCCTCTCAAAAGAGAGTGCATACCCACTGTCCTCCAAAGCTGATATTGAGGTCAAGTTCATCTTGAGCTTCGGTACATACAACACATTTGTCACATCCAGATATACACTTGACTCTAGCTGAAACTTGACTATTCCAACTCACTTCACAACACACTTGGCATGAATGCCAAGCTCCACATGCAAATCTGGGTCTGTCCCTGACAACGTTGTGAACATCTCACGTGTCTCTGTCATGTGACGAGAAGCCCCACTATCCATGAACGAAGCACTGTTGGAAACTATTCGAGAAATACAAGTGATTAACGAGAACTCATTCTCAAACTTCCAAGCAAAATCCTCTTGAGCTTCTGTAGTTGCTGCTACCTGCCGAGAGTATCTCTTATCTTTCTTTCGTTCTAGACACTATGAAGCATAGTGCCTATTATCCACTAAGTTGCACTTAGATGGATTTCCAGTGAGCTGCTGAAGTTTTGAGATCTCTCATTCTGTGTGACTAGTTGATGTGTGTCCTCTCACTTGGGTTGCCTTATAACCTTAAAATATGTAAATACCTTGGGCCAATACCATAAACTGTCAAATACCATGGGCTGTCACTTTACATAAAGTAATTACAAAAGTACATTCACTTGAATAGTTCACTTTACTAAAGTGAACTTTGAGAGTCATTAATGGCGATTTCCATCTGTAGACACTGTCCATGTGGAAGTACATGTCCGATGCTACAAAAATCAACATTGTTTTTATGGAAAACCTCTACTTCCGGTCTCCAAAACAATGATGTCATTTCTTAAAGAAGAATCCTACACGCTAAAAAGGAGGGCGTTGAGGTACACGCATCTGTTGGGGTTAGTTGAGGCATGACACCCTCCTTTTGGCTCACTTTGCACTTGGTGGAGCCTAATTGCACATTTTTATTCTTATTTTATGTCATTGCATGGTTTCGTCCCCGAGTTTGTTGGTGCACTAACCTAAAATTTATATTGTCATTAACTTGTAGGCTCAATTTTGTAAAAGGTTAAGGGTTGTCTCATATAAATAATACATCCTCACCTCATTTGTAGATTATGGACAAGGGTTCAAACTATCCATTCTTTTATTTTCTTATTGGCTTATGAGAGCATTTGAAGCTAGGCACACTTTTCTTGGGATGTCTTTTTTCTCTTGCATGAATGGTGAATGGAAGGATTTTTAGGGTTTGATAGTCACATGCTAAGTGGATGCTAAGAATAGTTGTGATAACTTGTGCTCAAGGGTGACCTAAGGTGCATCTCCTTGCTTATTCCTTGATTAATGTTGATAAGTTTATCTCCTGACACTAGTTTAACGTCATTCTTAAAGAGCTTTGGACTAAGGTAAGGTTTGTCTTCTAGCATTTTGTCTACTTTCTTGAGGAGACCTTCCTATCAAGGAACTCTCTATAGTTCTATTGCGCCTTGGAATTCTCTATTTGCCGTAATTAGGTTTTCACTACCTAACCCTAAAGTTGCTAGCTTTTCCCTAGTTTTAAGTAGTGGAAACCATCTTAAAAGGAAGGAAATTAGCCTTGATCTCTCATAGCCCTAGCGTTTGAGACAAGAATCTCATACCCTATCCTTCAACTCTCTTCTTTTTCATCAAATTTTACATGTTTTATTTTATTTTATGGATAGAAATATTTTTACACTGTCTAAAAATCTAAATAAATTAAAAAATCCAAAAAGTAACCATGAATTTGTTTTTCTGGTCGACCCTAAAATTTCGCCCTTTGGTTTTCACCACAAATCCTAAAGGGCGTCTTCAATTGAGGAAGTGCATTGGGTTTCATGAAACCCTTATAAATTTGTGAATCGAAGAGTGTTTGGCATTTCTAGTTTATTCTCCAAGTTTTCCTTAGTCAAATTGCCCTCTTCGCTTGAGGGCACACTTTTTGGAGTGCCTTCATTGGGAAGTGTGACATTGCGTTGGGAAATGTGAAATTGCCTCAAAAGGCTTGATTTTATTTTATAAAGTGAATAACTCCATTTATATATGTTTCTTGTGTTTAGATTTGATATTGTTTGACTTTGATAAGCCATTGATCATAGCTATTAAGGTTTTGTGGAAAGTATGTGTCTTGATGGTGGTTGCAAGTATCTTTCACTAATTAAGGTATCCCCATGGGTTTTGGAGTTACCTAAGTGTTGAGAGGTTAAACTGCGGTGACATTGGGTTCAACTCTTTGTCAAGCTTACCTTCACTAGCACTAAGTATACATTGCCTTGATTTGCAAAAGGCTGCTAGTTTGAGCGGTAACTATGGGAATTACTAAGAAATATCAATAGGTTTGGGCAGGGGATTGTCTTCCTCTTTGTTGTAGGGATTCCAACAAAACACATACATTTCAAGGGCTGAGGGGGAATCATCCCAAGAATCCAAATGCCCTAGGGATTAGCACTAGTCTTCAAAACCTTCCCATCACCTATACTATAGATGGAGATCTCAATTCTTGCCAAGGATAACTCTTCAAATTACAATGTGCCCTCATTGCCATTGCCTAGAAATCCTATCTAGGGAAGCCCCCATCGACATGGAGAAATGCCAAGAAAAAGTGTAGAGAGGTGGTTATCGAGCTGATAGTGGGTAACACCTCTAGGTTGTAGTTGGGATAGCCGTGTTCTTTGGGGTTTTAACTATACCTATTAGTTTATGTTGTAACACATCCTCTTTGTCATAGTATCTTGGAGGGATGCAACCTAGAGAAGTATGCCCACTAAGTACTTATATATGGAGTGCTCCCCTTCTTAAAGATGCCATTTGTGAATCGAACAAATAACCTTCATTAAAAAGTGGAATTACCTTGAATATTGTGCAAATGATGGATGCGGGTGGTTATGGTTCCCCTTAGATCTAGGGCAATACATTATAAAACACTTAAATAATTCTCCAAATGTGGGTGCCCTAGATAGGTGTGCAAACCTCCTTGAAGGTTGGTCATGCTTATTAATAAGTACCTTGTCTCAACACATGCCATAAAATATATTAAACTCTTTGAAGGTGGAGCACTTCCCTTTAGTTTAGTGTTTGATGCCATGAAACACTCATTGCATGATGGGTGCTCCACCTAAAAAGATGTGCTTGATCTTGTAGATGGGCTTTGAATTTCATGTGTCCGCATCTATTGCAATGCAACCTCCTAGGAACTTTGGTAGTGTGAAATGCCTCCAAATATGTGGACTATGCCTTGAACGATATGAAGTCATCCTAAAGACACCCTCCAGTGAAGCAATATTCATGAAAATATGTAGACAAGGGCTCCAAAAGGTGAATTTCTGCTACATGTGCAACACTGCCTCAAAATATGTGAACTCAACCATCAAACGCTTCTCAAAAGATGCAAACTCTCGTCAACCACGTGAAAGAAAAGGTAAACCCAAGCTGCCAAAATTTACAGGTCCTGGTGCAATGTTACTATCATTAATGCATTCGAAAGTGTAATATGGACTTTGCATTTTCAGGCGGTAACACTTTGTAAAAGTGAAATTTCATTTGAAGGATCCTATGTATTGTTTTGTTTACTATCAGTACAATTGCCCACAATTATTTAAAAAAATATTCCCTGACATACCTGTATGTAAATAAGCTTCATTTATTATGTGTTTTGGTCTTTGGAATGACCCTAGAAGCAGCATTAATTATGAGTCATTTCTGTTGCAAATTTAAATTTCGTTCCAAAGAAAGAAAATTGTTTCACTCTTAAACATTTTTCCTATGCTCTTTCTATTTACATATTGTAAAGTCCGAGTCTTTAATTATGCTAGATCCTAATGACATTGCCCTCTTGATTTACTTGGCTTGACTTACTGGTTTATGTGGGATCGAATAAAACAATGTCGACCTTATTTTAATCATGAGAATCTTTTGCTTTTCTTAAGCTTGATGTTTGTGGTTGCAGGAGGAATTGGCTATGAAATTCTTCAGTGATGGCAGAGCTTTTGATTTTGATGGTTTGTATTTCAATAAGGCTGTTTACACCACTCACCGATGCATTAAACAATGATCTAATATATTGTTTAGTTCCTGAAACATAAAATTTATTTTTGTTTGAAAGAGCATGACATGTAATTTAATCAAGGAATAAAAAAATTGTTTCACTTGCTCCTTGCTTTTGCCTGTTCTATTTTCTAAACCTATTTAATGAATTTCTTTTTGGAGAAGCTCACTACTTATCAAATGACTTTAGTCAAGCAAATTGCATATCTAACAATTATGCATAGTGTTTAATTATAGGTAGTAATTCTCCTCCATGGAATTTGCTTTTGCAGAAATGATTTATAATGGCAGTCACTCTTGTCATCCATAAGAGAGATATAAGATAGATAAGATAAGATAATTTTATTAATGTGCAACAAATGACCACAAAAGTAGGTCAACATGATTGTAGGGTACAAAATGATGTCAATACATTGTGGGAGCGCTAAAATGACTCCTATGAAAAGCAAATGTAGAAAGTAAAGTATGATTCTAATCTAAATCTTGGAAAACCAACTCCGAAGATGGAGAGTCAATCTGAGGCTGAGATGTACAAATATAATGGATCTAGAATTTGTGATACAAATGGTACATGCCTATCATGATCTCCTAGAACCATCTCTCCTAACTTTTGAAGCCTAATGGAGGATTCTCAACTTAGAAGTTTGTTTGGAGGAAGACCTGGAAGAGGAGTTGGATTGTGTAATGTGTTGTTGCTTGGAGGAGGGGGGTCGTCTCTGTGGTCTAGATGATATTGATTGGTTGTAGGTATGGGACCAGGGTTGACAATGTTGATGGGGTCTCACGGAATTGGAAGTGGAGGTTGTCCTTTGGGTCACAGATCTGGGGTTGGAAACATGTTTGTTATATGTCTGCCTCTTCCTGCCCCTAGAAGATGGGAGCACCCTGAAAAAGGAAGTGATTTGTCGAGTGGAAGCTAGTCTAGGATGCGGATGTGGCTTGAGGATGAGGGAGTAGAACTGACAGACCTCCTTCAAGTATAAAGCCAGACAACTCTGGTTAGGATACCTGAAGAATCTGGCTAGAGTTTGAAGCTCCTTGAAGATAGAAAGGATAGAATGGAACCAATCAACAAACCCTTAATATGCACAAAGAGATGATAAAGTGACACTAGGGAAAAAGATAAATTTGCACTAGTGTGTAGTAGAAGAAACCAACAAGTGCACCTCTAGAAAGAAATCACCTAAGAACACTAGTGGACATCACTCGAGATAAAACCCTTGCACAATAGATCACATGATGAAAGGTATCACAATGCTATATATTGTGCCTGAAGGCTAAAAGAATGAGTCACTTGTATAAGAGAGCAATAGCTCAAGACGATATCACAAATGAGTCTTGAGTGTGTATTTATACACAAGTCAAGAGGTAGAGTGTGCTTTTCAAGAGTGGTTACGGGCCTGTTGCCGCCTAAAACACACTTAACCACGGAAAGTCTCCCTATGGCTAGGCATGTTCTTGAGGGGCAACTATGAGTTTAGAACCCAATGTCACCTTGATTCCTGACTCCTCTGTTTAGACCCAACTCCCAAAAGATCAAGGGGGTGGTCCCTACTTACTAAGTTTCTCAAAGGTTTTAATTGGGAGTTAAAATTATTATTTTTATGACAACAAATAAATTGATAACAATCAAACCAACTTGAAACTCAACTAAATAATGCTTTAAAGAATGAAATAATGAAAACAATGACTATACCAGTGCCTTATCTATTGGGCTTAAATGGAGTCAATAATCCAATGCTTGCTTAATGAAAATAAATTATACAAGATAGACAAAAGAATTGTAATAATTTCACTTCCAAACTTTAAAACACTCAAAAATGAAAAGAACTTTAATGAAATGATTTGAAAGTAAATATGAAATTACAAGTGATTGAAATGTTTTGCAAGTGGTATTGTAAAATTTAGGCTAATTTTAAGTTTCACTTTAGCTTAGGTGATTAATGTTTGAAACATGAAACACACAACCTAGCTAACGTGTCTACCCCGAACACTTATCTCTTTCGATTTGAGAGAGATTGTTGGGTGTTTAACAAGAGAACACAAGGTTCCCTTCTAGCTCTACAAGTCAATTCCAAAGATTGTTGGGCGCTCAATAGGAGGACACTAAGTGCCACAAAGCTCCCAATAGCCTCTACCCCTTTAGCTCCACAGGTCAACCTTTATTTTCTCAATTTCTTATCAAGATAAAAGTTGGGTGTCAGTAATCTAGCCAACTCAAATCTTCTCCCTTTCTTGTCACCCAGGGTCGGACCAACCAGCAAGGGGAGTGAAAACGGGGCGAAGATTGGGGCAATGGTTATTTGCTCTGAAATAAAGAATAAAATAACTTTAAAGAGATTTAACTATACTAGCCAGCACAATATTGCAAAGATGGCAAAGCCAACTCACTTGCAAGGTGTGGGCACAAAAGAATAACTTGAAGCAAAATTACAAACTAACACTAGCCTCACAACCCACTTTTCGAATGGAAAGGGTGGGGCAAAAAATAAACTTGTAGAAAGAAAGCAAATTAACCTAGCCCTTCCTCTTTTGCTTGCAAGGGTGGGAGAATCCAACTTCCTTGCAAACAATGGATGGCAAAGCTTTAGAAATTGAAATTTTAACCTAGCCACACAACTTTCTTCCTAGCGAAGAAATGGGGCAAGCGAAGAGAGGCTAGATTTAACTGTTTGGGTTTATTTCATTATGGTCCAGCCAAACCTCCTTTGCATGCAAAGGATGGCCCAAAATGGAAAGAAACTTGAATGCTCTTGAAATAAAAGAAAAATCAAGTTCAAGAGACTCTATTGAACTTGTTACAAATGATGAAATTTCAGCACTTTAGAATTTGGGGAAATAAGAGAAAGAGAAAAGATTTGACACTTTTGGGCTATGGATTTTGAAGTGCTGGCTTTTTGGAGTCCTTTGCACCGTTTTCAGCCCAAATTTTGATAGAGTTTCCCCTTGTGCTGCTAAAACCTACAAAAACAACAAGTATAAAAACAATAAAAGATGCCCAAAATCACTTTGAGACACCTTGCATACAAGCATGAAAATTTATAGAAAATTTTACAAAAATTTAGAGAGTGAATAACTTCAAATAACTTGTACAAATAAAGGTTTTAACAAGTTCCGGTGCTTTAAAGAGATAACATAAAATGCAAATATTTTATGAGGAAATGGGTGAGGAAAGAGTGCTCTTTGCTCTTCAACTTGAAGAAGTGGAGTATCTAACCAAAGAATCCCAGTTTCCACTCTAGATAACCTACAACTTGAAAGATTTTGTTTTACACAAACAAAAGAGGTGAGTTCCTAACAATGACTTGAAAAATCATACTATTCAAATGAGAAATGCATGAACTTTTCAAATATAAAGAATAAAAATTCATAAAATCTACTACAAAATGCAATAGATCTCACCAAGCAAAACAATTTGCTTCTTTGGTTTCCAATGGCATATGATAGCAATGGAAAACAGGAGCACACTATCCACAATGGGCAAGAAACCCAATCTCCCCCAAAGAATTTTCTTTATTGATCACAATAGCTGAAAATTACAAAATGGTTCTCAAAAAGAGACCAAGAGAGACCAAGAATAGCAAGAGCTTGAGAAAGAAGAGGGATTGTAACTCAAATGAGGAGGGGAATCCTCCTTAAATTGGAAGAGTGAAAAGGGACCCCATGTGCATGCTTGCCACTTGTCAAATGAGAGAGGGGGCACACTTCCTAGAGAGGGAAACTTTAAACTTAAGAAACACTTGCATGCTGGCTCCCTTTTTTCCTCAAATGTCACCTTAGGAACATAATATAACATTTGGAAACTTAATTTTTCCTCCCCAAGTGACTTTAGTCACTTTACAAAATTTTGCCATTCTAATTAATGGCCAATTTTCCTGATTTTTTGGACTGATTTAGGAAAACTTGTCCAAATTACTTCAAATTTGGCCCAAGGGTGTAGGGGGTCTCATGCCATTGATTTTGAGTACCCATACCCCTATTTATGAACATTAGGAGCCACTTATCCCTCTTTACATTACAACTTTTTTATATCGGGCGACATTTTTTAATCACCAAAAATAAAAAAACCTAGGAAAAACTTAATGAAATTCCGCAAGACTCTGGATAATGTCTAGCATTGTAATATACAACATTCCTAGACCTTAATCACCCCATGGACTCGATTAGTAGAAATCCTTTCACCACTTTGGAGGAAATTTCGAGTGAAAAACTCAGATAATTAAAATCATTGATAAAGAATTTTAATTATCCAAGGGAAAAAACACTCGATGAAAGGACTTCCCTAATGATAAAATCCTAGGAGATCAAGTTTTACAAAAAACGATCGTCGTGCTGACATATCATAACAAAATTCCCCATAGGGGTGCGGAAATTTCATGGAGAAAAGATAAGAGGAGAAAGAAAAAAAACTTCCTCGCTTGAAAATTTTTGTCAAGAACATCTTTCTCATCTTCAAGGTACATGGTACATGGTTTCCCACCTAGTTGGTTAGCTGGTTAACAAGGCCCACATAATGATTAGGTCAATCTTAACTACTCAGGAATATAATTAATGAATGTTGAATAGGTTGGATTTAAGCCAAACCCTAGAAACACACTAATACATAATAATAAGTGAGGTCAATCATGGCCATATGTGAAGATAACACCATCCTTTCAACATTCTCCCTTATGCTAAGCAAGAAGCCATGGAGAATGATGAAGTATAATTGGGAGAGTAGGTTTATAGATAAGATAATTTTATTAATGTCCAACTAATGGCCACAAAAGTAGGTCAATGGGATTGTTGAGTACAAAGATGTTATTACAAAGTGGGAGTACCAAATGACTTCCTATAAAAAGCAAAAGATAGGAAAGGAAAGTAAAGTAGGTTAGAGCATGAAAACTATTCCAGGCCATGGAAAACATGACGAACCCTCGGCCTCGGGCACAAGAGACTGGATAGGGGTGGAGATGTACAAGAGTAAAGGATCTGGGAGCAAGAAGATCTAGTAGTAATGAAGTAGGTCCTATCAAATAGACATCTCTCCTAACATTTGAGGTCGAATGAAGGAAACTCAAGAGAATATGTTATCCACAGGAATAGCTGGTGGAAGACATGGGTTTTCCACTATGTTGCTATCAAGAGGAGGTATCCCATTGTTAAAGCTGGGGGGTCTCATCTGCCTCAGGGGGAGGGGTGGTATGGTCCTATCGTGTTGATGAGATCTCGATGAGATGAAGGGTCTTGCAGATTCGTACTAATCTAGAAGTTACGACTATGCTGTTAACAGACTGTTTCATAGTGCCCCTTCTTGAGGGTAGCGCTGTGAAGTAGGAAGTAATCTGCTAGGTCGAATCTAGTCAAGCAGAAGGCTGAAGATTATGGGGTCAGAGCCTAATGGTCTCCTGCATGTATAAATCCAAGCATCTTTGGTTGGGATATTTGAAGAAGTTGATGAGGGTTTGAGTTCCCTTGAAAAGACAGTAAAACCTCCCTTTGATCTCGTAGTAGATGGGGTAGCAGAAAAAAAAAATGCTCCTCTGAATCAACCTCCTAAAAATAGCACAACCAACATATCTTGTCAAAACAATTGATCTAGTGGTTTGTCTCTACCAAAACTCTGTTAGAGTCCACTCTGAATTGGCTAAGGAGAGTGCGAACATTGTGTAACCAATGATAGATGGTACGCAGTTGAATGATGAGTATATCTCTTATCTCCAAGAAGTGGTCAACATAGAAGGTCATCTTAGGGTGTAACCCTTGTCAAGGGTTAACGCAAGTAATTTATATAAACTGCTTGTAAATGTCATTTTTTATTATCTTGTTCACTTCTTGTCTAGTAAGTAGGAGGTGGCCAGGTGCATCAAAGAATATCTAATAGGAGGGAGTTGGTCCATCTGAATGGCCACGAAATCCAAGAGAATTGAGACCCCAACAAACCAATCTCGAGCATGTCTTGGAGGGCTAGATGAGCCAATAGTCTTTGAAGAACAATAAGCCAAGTACGAGTATTGGTCTCGTCCTGTTAGTGAGTCGGTAAAGCTCTGAAGGTGGTGCATAAAAGGGACTAGGCTAAACACAATCTCAAGTTGAAAGGGTCAGCACCAAACTATGCTAGGATGAAGTGTTGAGGAATGGTATGTGTTGCCAACTTATTTGTACCATAGTTGGATTAGCTGAGGAGCCGCCATTTTACAAACATGATAAATGTTTGTTTCCAGTGTATCAGATGATCTGCCTTTGTGCCTAGCCGGTTTTGGTTAGCCAGTTTTTGTTTTAAGTAATTATGACCATGACCCCACAGGGTTTGTAATAAAATGTGGTCGTAGGGTGTTTTGAGTGGTTCAGTCTCCTAAGACGTAGAATTTCAACTAAGGTATTCCAGTGATTTTTTTGCTCTTGACAATTATGCTTTGCCTATAGCCGAATATAATTGACGAGGTTTTCTCTCGCTTCCTCCAAAGCTGTAATGCACGATTTTGAATTCTGGGCCTTGGGGGGTTATTAGAGCCCAACTGAGTATGTATAAAACTACTAGACATTATTAGAATAGGATATGGTCATGTCCTAAGCCACTAGGACCCTCAGAAAAAATTCCAAATTTTTTTTACCGAACGCGTCAAATTTTTAATTTTTTAATTTTTCCTAAGTTTTTAATTAAAATTTTCCATAACTTAAATGGAAAAATTCAATTTGTAATAAGTTAGCGAGTTGGGGTCTGTTTTCAATGATTGAAGGTTCTAATCGTAAGCCAAAAATCATTCATGATCAGCCAGCCAGCTAGCTCCATGTTTCAGATCATGATTCAGCCACATAACTCATAATTTCTCAAAAAAGTCAGTTTTGGAGAAATTATTGATTAAATAATAAAAATGATTATTTTTGAGAAAATCTAAATCCCTCAAAATTAATCCGAATTGAACGAAATGAATGAAGAATGACATGGCATCAGGCATTAATGATGATTGGAGTTAACACAACTCGGCTTCAGTCAGCATTCAGTGTGTTGTCCGTCGATTGCACACTAGCAGCAGAAGCTTTTCGAAAGCTGTCTCCTCACTTAGGAAAGTGGGAGAGGTGTGACCTTGGGGCCAAGCACAAAGCTAGGTACTGTCACCTACTCCTAGCTCCTCCGTTTAGGCTAACTCCTAACGAAGCCAAGGGGGGTAGTCCCTACAAAAGAGTTTCTAGGGCTCTTAAGTTGTTAAAGTGTTTTAATGGTTACAGATGCGGATGTGTGTTGTTTAGGAGTTATTGTAGTTAAATGTGCTTGTTTATTATGAGTTTGACACATAAATCAAAGCAATCCACGTTGCTAGCAAGAGATTAAAAGATATGCAATAATTCAAGACTTCATAAATATGCATTCACAGATAGAAATTAAAAAGGCCACAGACAATTGATCCAAATATAGCAATTATGCAGATTAAAAGACCAGTGCCTTATGGAGTCAAAATACTGAAATGCATAAGGAAATTAACAGCAAGTCTTGAAATAGAACTAGTGAATATTAGATTGTGCAAGTGCTCTTGGAATATTTTTAAGGAATTTAAGTGATCTTGCTTATGGTGTCAACAAAGGTTCCTCAAAAGTCGGGAGAACATTCCTAGTTTAATTTGTTGAAGGCATCACGGCCCGCCCAGTATCCCAGGCTGGTATCACGAAGATTGACTAGCTAGCTGAGAAGCTTAGACAGCGGGGAGTTTCGGTGCCTCTACTAAGAACTTAGGAAAATTCCCTACAACGCCGGTGCATTGGTTATGGGGTTTAAATTTTATTACGTTTCTCTCGCAAAATTAGAAATCCAATGCCGTTTCTGGGTACTCCGATTTTGAAGTCGGTCAAAACATAATCTAGCAAGGAGAAAACGAAGTTAATTAATTATCATGGGGGTGTGAGTTGCAAATTTTATTAAGTTAATTAATTATTATGGGGGTGTGAGTTGCAAATTTTATTAAGTTAATTAATTAAGACTCTCCAACAGAGAGCGCTCTTGACCTTGTCTTATGACAAAGGTTCAAGAGACTTATCTAATCTAAATGCCTAATGCAAAGATGTGCAAATTCTAACTATGCTCTCCGATAGAGAGTGCTCTTGACTTGTGTTACTGCAAGTTCAAGAGACTTAATTAATTTGTTAAAATTAAAAGAAACAGAAATATAAAGATCTAAACTACCCAAGAGTCTCTTTCAGGCTTTTTAGGGGCCTAATCGGGAAAGCAAGGGGGTAAGTGAAACAGTAAAGAAACTATGCATTAGTTAAGTAAATAATCAAAGAAACATTTTTACTTCACTTTTCATGAATGATAAACTAATCAGCAATTAAACTATCTAACTTTAATGAAAAGATAAACTTCCAAAGATTATGAACTATTCTATCCTACTTTTAGCAAAACATGAAGCAAAGCATGAAAAATGGAGAGACGATACAAGCGGGAAGAGGGGTGTGGGAGCTGTAATACCACTTGCTCTTTATTAATTTGTTACAATGCTTTCCTTTTGCTACCTTTTTTGCTTCTTTTCTTATTCTTGGAAGGCCTTTGGAGCAATCTGCAGAAGGGGAAAAGAAGAAGAGGGAATTTATGGTTTTTTAGGGCTTGCTTCTTCAGAATTTCGCCAGCATTTCCGCTGTACCTGTCACAAAAGTAAAAAATCAGCAAGCATGTATTGTTAGAAAATGGTAGGAAAGACAATGCAAAAAAAAAATAGAAAAAATTTTATACTTCGAAATTTTTTTGAACTTTTACATGCAAAGCATAAATTTTTTTCCTAGATATAATGAAGGAAACTAGATCTAGCAAAGGCCTTAAAAAAATCTGAAATAGTAAAAAAATCTGAAATAGTAAATATTTGAAACTTGGATCTATTTTATGAGCAAGTACAAAAAATTAAAGAAGAAGGGTAAAGAAAGAAGTTTCTTGTGGATGGAACACTAGAGATGGAGGAAGACTCCGACTTTCTTTCGAATGGGAAGAGACTGATCTTGTAGGCCCTGCAATCACAATGTGTTAAATGGTAGGTTGCTTGAAGCTAGGGCTAGATGTAGCTGAACTCGCACCCTTCTTCAACCTGTGACCTGCTAATACCAAAACTCAGATACAAGTGAGATCATATATATGGAAAGTATGCGAAGAAAATTCAATCGAGATCAATACTACGTATAACTAACTACTCATATTCATCAAGATTAGAACTTACTTTGCATAAATAACTGAATTGAAACTACAAACAGCTACTCTACCGTGCCAATAGTGGCCCTCTTGAGCTTAACACATAACCAGATCTCATTCAAGTAAAAAAGAGTAAAGGGTTTAGGAATAGTATCACCTCAACCATAGAACATTCACCACATGCAAAGAGAGATGGACCTCCAAAGTCGAAAATCTTATTAATCAAATGTAAGCAAAGCTTATTACAATTTTTGCAGAGTAACTCCAGCACAAAAGTTCCATCCGAATAGAGCTAAAGGAGCCTTTATTTATACAATGAAAGAAAACCCAAAGCCCTAAAACCAAAAACCCTGACCTAACCGGATTGGCAGCTAACTGAGAGCCCAGACTTGAAGAAGATGAGTTAAGAGTGAGGGGAGGCCTCCACCTAGGCAAGGCACCCCCACTCCAACCCTAAACATTGAAAACCACCACTAGATGAAGCCACACATGTGAGGGCGTAGTCATGGAGGAGGTGAGGGCATGAGCATAGTAAGGAGGCGTGAGCTTGTGAAGGAGAACCACCTGCTAGGTCTGGAGGAAGCACATGCTAGGTATGGAGGAGCCACTCCCCAGTGATCATCAGTGCAAGAGCCAGTTCTGCCTCGATCAAAACATCAATCCAATGGATGCTCTCCACCTCTCCCAATTCGTGAGCTAGCTGAAGAGGGTGAATTTGCTTAGTAAAAGTGTCATGAATACTCACTGAATGCTGACTGAAGCTACCTCCTGTTAACTCCAATCATCATAAATGCCCATTGCCATGTCATTTTGCATTTCATTTCGTCGAATTCGGACTAATTTGGAGAGATTTGGATTTTCTCCAAAATAATCATTTTAATTAATTAGTCAATATTTTCCCCAAAACTGACTTTTTTGAGAAAATATGCGTTATGTGGCCGAATGATGATTTGAAAGTTGGATCTGACTGGCTGGCTGATCAAAAATGATTTTTTGCTTAAGGTTAGAGCCTTCAATCACTGAATTTGGGTTTCGGGTGACTTAACTTATTACAAATTGAATTTTTCCATTTAAATTATGGAAAAAATTATGGAAAAATTTAATTAAAAACTTAGGAAAAAATTAAAAAATTAAAAAATAATTTTTGACGCGTCTGGTAAAAATTTTCCGAAATTTTTTTTGAGGGTCCTAGTGACTTAGGACATGACCATGCTCTATTCTAATAATGCCTAGTAGGTTTATATACACTCAGTTGGGCTCTAATAACCCCCTAAGGCTCAGAATTCAAAATCGGGCATTCTAGCTTTGGAGGAAGCGAGAGAAAACCTCATCAATTATACTCAACTATAGGCAAAGCATAATTGTCAAGGGAGACCGAACCACTCAATAACAACCTACTAGCACATTTTATTACAAACCCCGTGGGGCCATGGTCATAATTATTCAAAACAAAAACTGACTAACCAAAACTGGCTAGGCACAAACGCGGATCATCTGATACACTGGAAACAAACATTTATCATGTTTGTAAAATGGCGGCTCCTCAGCTAATCCAACTAAGTGCAAAATTAGTGGATAACACAATGAGCATCGAGTTAGCATCCACTTGGCCAATTTGCCTCCTTTAGTGATGACCACGTCTGGGTGAGGTGGAGCTTGTCTATTGGCTTGGTGTTATGTTCGAGGTTAAGGAGTGACATGTGTTCATTGTTTTTAGGTATGGGCTCCTCCTTACCTAGCTCTAAGCTCCTCCAAGACCTCACGCCTTCTCTACCTTGCCTCACGTGTGCATCTCTCATCCTTCACGCCCTAGGTTTGGAGCCTCACGCTTTTGATGATGGAGGGCTCATATGGATGGTGGTTGGAGTGGCTAGGCTTGGAGTGGGGGCGCCTTGCCTAGGTGGAGGCCTCCCCTCACTCTTAGCTTGTTTATTTTTGGTTTGGCTCTCTCACTTGGCTACAAAAGCTAGGTTTGCGCCCTCCTTGGGTTTGGGGTTTCAACACTCTTTCATTGTATAAATAGAGGCTCTTTTAGCTCTATTGGGATGGATTTTTGGGCATAGAAACTTTGTAAAAATTGTAATCAGTATTTCATTGAATAAAGCTCTTCGACTTTGGAGGTCTATGTGATTGTTTCTTCATTGGTGGATGTGTCTATTATGAGGTAATTTCTTTCCTTGCTTTCAATTTGTTACTCATGTGTTGAATCAAATAACTAGCTTTAGAAGTCTATTGTTAGAACATAAGATCTTCCATTTGCAGCTGTCAAGTTGGATTATTATGCAAAGTTTATCATAATCTAGATGAGTACAAGTATTCAGTTATATGAAGCATTGATCTTGGTTTAAAAATTCATAGCATACTAGTTATTTTGTTTGATCTCACTGGGTTTAGAGTTTGATTGTCTCAACAGATCTTGTCGTTTGGAGAAGGGTGCGAGCTCAGTTGCATCAATCTCATCTCCATCATCATAAGAACCTTCTAACATTGTTGTCTTTCAAGACCTACAAAGTTGGGCTTTTTCCAAGAGGAAAAACACAAGGAGATTTTACTCCAAAGCTCCATCTTCAAATTTCCAATCTATCTTTTCTTTGGTTACCAGTTATTTAGGAAGCCCTAGTTTACTTTTTTCCACTCTTCGGCTTCCCTTCCATTGCCTTGTTTGCCTGCTTTTCCTCTTTCCCTTTTGCTGCCCTCTTTTCCTCTTTCTTCTCATATAGTTCGTTGCTCTCTTTTTTTACTTTTTGCAGCCCTCTTTTTTCCTTTTGGACAACCCCCTTTTATCCTTTTCTCTCTCCCATTTCATAGCCTTTTCTCCTCTCTCTTTCCTCCGCTTTCACTGTAGAATTTTACCCCTCTGTTAAGTGTTGGTTTGTAGTTTTATTTCTTTTTATTTTTGATTAACATATGATGTTTGAAGCGTTTAAAGCTCTCACTTTCAAGAAGAATCAAGAAAATCCCAAAGGCTAAGGGCAAGCAAGGAAACAAGTAAAGAGCACAAAAAGACAAAATATTTCCCTCTTCTTTCCATCCCTTTCTCACCTTGTTCTTTCAGGAAAAGGCAAAAGCAAAGTCAAAGAAAGCATTGTAAAATTAATAAAAGAGCAAGTGGGATTAAGGCTCCCACGCCCCTCTTCCCCCATTTGGGGGAATGGGGAAGCTTGTATCGTACCTTTTCATGTTTGCATACTTGTAGAATAAATGCTTAGAATAGAATAGGAAAAGGTAGTTTGTTTCTGAAAAGTTTATTTTTCATAAAGTAGAAAAGAGAAAAAGTTTCCTATTTCATTACTTAGTTAGGTCAAGTAGTTTTGTTTCTTTTGATATAATATTGCAAAACTTAAAAAGAATCAAAATCTCTTGAATCTCACCATAAGGTGGATCAAGAGTGCTCTCTATCGGAGAGTTGCTTTTGTTATCTTGGTTTTGTTTTACTTACCCCCATGCTCTCCCGATTAAGGCCTAAAAACCTGAAAGAGATTTTCGGGTAGATTAGTTATTGTAATTTTTCTTGAGTTTAATTAAGTAATTGCTAAAGTCTCTTGAATTTGCCATAACCCAAGTCAAGAGCACTCTCTATCGAAGAGCATTTCCATTGCATATCCTTGCATCAAGCATATAGTTTAGCTAAGACTCTTGAACTTCTGTCATAAGACAAAGTCAAGAGCGTTTTGTCGGAGGGTTCTAATTAATTTACTTAATAAAATTTTGCAATTCACATTATCCTAATTAATTTACTTCGTTGATTATCCTTCACCTAGTGTGCTCTACCGACTTTCGAGTTGGGCTCATACTCAGAACGCTGAACGGACTTGCTAAGTTCTCAAATAAAAACACAATAAAACTTAACCCCATAACCAACGCACCGACGTTTTAGAAAGTTTCCCAAGTCATTCCTAGTAAGGGCGTCGGAACTCCCCGCTGTCTAAAGTCTTAGCTAGCTGGTCAATCTTCACGAAACCAGCCTGGGATACTGGGCGAGCCGTCATGTCTCGAACGGAGTAGTTCGAAATATTTTCCCGGTCGATCTCTTGATACCTTTCGCTGAAACCCTAAGCAAGATCATCTAAAAACTTTAAAATTAACCAAGATTAAGCGCAATAAACATTCACTGGCATTATTTTGAGGTTCACATCATCTTTACGATCGAAGCATCTCTGATAAGTTGACTCCATAGGCACTGGTTCTTTCTTTTATGCACTATTGATAATCTGGGCCATTTGTCCATTGGATATTTTGATTAAAAGTTTATATCTGTGAATGCTTTATCATTTTCGTGAGTTCTCAAATTATTGTCTATCTTCTAATTCTTGTGATAGCAACGTGGATTGCTTTGTCTTGTGTTCAGAATTCATAATAAATAAACATATTTCATCATAATAACTCCTAAACAACACCCATCTGCATCCGTAACCATTAAAAACACTTAAACAACTTAACAGCCATAGAAACTCTTTTGTAAGGACCACCCCCCTTGGCTTCGTTAGGAGTTAGCCTAAACGGAGGAGCTAGGAGTAGGTGACAGTACCTAGCTTTGTGCTTGCCCCCAAGGTCACACCTCTCCCACTTTCTCAAGTGAGGAGACAACTTTTGGAAAGTTTCTGCTGCTGGTGTGCAATCGACGGACAACAGCATGTTTGCACCTAATGATGTGTCAGAGGAGAAGAGTTTGTACTCTCTCGATTAGGCCCAATCAAAATCTAGCAAACTAGGCCCCCAAATCTTAGAGCCATAGAGAACAGTGGGTCAAATAAGAGAGTTCATGAGGGCCATCTTGGATGAGATGTCCTAAAAATTGGTGTTGGAAGCACTGTCTCTTGAGGAGTGCTAAGGATCCATAGCGCTTGTTGACTTGAGGCTGAAGGGCATGTTACAAACTGATGCAGGGTCTCAAAAATTGCGCCTCCAAGTATGTGGGAGCTAGTGATCTTGATCTCCTCCCCTCTGAAGAGGAAGTGAAGGTCTAAAAAATCCTTCTTCATCTCATTGAAGATCGTAACCTTGGTTTTTCCTAGGTTGATTGTCAACTGTCGAAGGTCGCAAAAAAGAGCTAAAGCATCTAACTGTCCTTGCAACCCCTCTGGAGATGAGGCCAAGAGGACAGCATCGTCAACAAAAAGGAGAATAGATATTAGAACCTAGCGAAGGATGTTAAGATTCTATATGCTAAGCTAGATTATCAGCATGCAATTCAATTTCACAACAATAGCATATACAGGATCACTAAAAGAAACAGTATCACAAGATCAACACAGATTTACCCTGGGAAAACCCTACAGGGAAAAACCCAGCAAGAAAAGCTTCCTCAATATAGATGATAAAAAAGATAAAAGATAAAACCTCAGGCTGGTCCTTCTCCTCCTTGCAGATAAGACTCTCTCTCTCTCTCTCTCATGCGCTACACAAGTGTGTGTCTGTGTGTTTCAAATGAGCGCCTCTCTCTATTTATATTCTTCCTCTCACTTAACTTTTCAGTTAACTAAGTCGGCCCTACTAAACTTGACTGGGCCAACTTCTCTAGGAGGACTCAAAGCAACTTAATATTATATTTAGGAGGGTGCTAATGACTCGACTTACAACGAAGGGTTTTCCTCATGACTCTCTACTGACCTAATACAATAATATCATCCTGACGAAGGAATAATAACATCTCCGAAAGGTTCCATAAAAAAATACATTTAGAATATTCTTCGAAGTTACAATAATTCAACACTCCCCCTTAACAAGAAGGGTATCTTACAACAACAACAACAACAGTAGGAGAAAGAGAGAGCATTTTCAACATCATCAGGGTGATACATCTATAAATCATTGGAAGCTTTTCATCATCTTTGACATATAGTCTTCATCTTCAATTTCAGCTGCAACAACACTTTGATCGTTTGGTCGACAACATCATCATCAGCATTTTAGTCTTTTTCAATCAGCAACCTCATCATCAATAATACTTTGACCTTTCGATCATCATCATCATCATCAGCAATACTTTGAGCAGCATCATCAACAATACTTTGATCTTTCAATCAACAACATCATCATCATCAGCAACAACCTGCAATCCACAATACGAAGATGAAAGTCTATGAATCACTTTAGGACTCAGGTCCAGGGACGATACAATCCTACCACATTCTCGAAGACCGAAGTCTCTGGATACTATTATGGGATAATCACTCCCTATCACTTTAGGACTTAGGTCCAAGGATGATGCAATCCTACCACATTCTCGAAGACCGAAGTCTCTGGATACTATTACAAGATAATCACTCCCTATCACTTTAGGACTTAGGTCCAAGGATGATGCAATCCTACCACATTCTCGAAGACCGAAGTCTCCGGATACTATTACGGGATAATCACTCCCTATCACTTTAGGACTTAGGTCTAAGGATGATGCAATCCTGCTTCTTTCTCGGTCTACAGATCGCTTTAGGACAAGTATCCAAGGATGATACAATCCCACTTCTTTCTCGGGGACAGAAGTCTACGGATCACTTTAGGACAAGTGTCCAGGGATGATACAATCCCACTACAACATCAATGCTCCCCCTTTCGAGGAAGGTCTTTTCGAACAACACCAAGCTTGTCTCGAAAGTATTCAAACTTTATTCGAGACAGAGGCTTTGTCAACACATCAACAACTTGTTCATCGATACTCACATACTGGAGCTTTATGGCTTCCTTCTGTATCATATCTCAAATGTAGAAATACCATATTTATATGTGCTTTGATTTATCATGGAACACTGGGCTCTTTGCCATCTTTATACAACTTTGGTTATCACATAGAATCACTGTGGTATCCAACTCCAGGTTAAATAGACCTGACATCAGTTTCCAAATCCATATGGCTTCCTAGCAGAGCAAGCTGCTATATATTCTGCTTCAGCCGTGCTAAGAGCAACACTGGACTGTTTCCTGCTAAACCATGAAATCATAGCAGACCCCAGACAATAACATCCACTTGATGTGCTTTTTCTGTCTGAGACACTTACAACCCAATCTGCCATTAGGGGAATTTTGAGGTCTAAAACGGGCCTCATAAGAGATATAATAAAATATGATGAGCTAGGCATTTTGTGGGGAAGGTATATTTACAACTCATCTCTTACACTATAACCAATGTCAATATGGTTAAGTTGAATTGAAAAGAAGTCTAAAATAAAACCAATAAAAAATTTATCTTTGATATGACTAAAAGTAAAGTACTTTTGAGTACATAAATTACTTTTAAGTATAATATGATTGATATGACTAAAAGTAAAGTACTTTTGAGTACATAAATTACTTTTGAATATAATATGATGAATGTATTTATAATGGATGCATAAAACAAAATATATTAATTTTAAAATTTGAAACATAAGTTACTTCTTCAATATTCAAAATATGTTTATAAACCATGTATTTATAATTTTGAATTTTAAACATGAAGTTAAATTTAAATGAATAAATTGTCAATTCTTATATATATATTAAAAATAAAAATTAATTTTAAAATATAAATATAAAACTATAAATTAAAAAAAACATGTTTTAAATTTATTTTTCATCTTTTTAATACACTTTCAAAATCACGTGTAAACTCATTTTTAATAGTTTCTTGTGCTATATATTATGTATATTATATATCATTTTTAATGCAATAATTAATAACATCATTAAATAAATTTTAAAAAAAAGTGTTAATCTTGGGATGAAAGAATAGTACATAAATTTCTACCACGAAAAAGTTGAGTTAATATTAAGCAAATGAGATTATATGTAATAAGTATTATTATTATATGTAACAAAAATTATAATCATATAATATCTTATTATAATATAATAGTTCATTCAAATTGCTACATTAAGATTTTATGCATGTATTTGGTTTTGTAACTTGAATGTACATGTCTAATTTATGTTGGTATAGATATTGATGTTTCAAACGTTAAAAGTGATAGTAAAATATGAACCTTAAATAATACCTAAATTAAAAAAGGTATTAATATTAAAATTCAATCGGATGAGAATATATATATATATATATA
>LPNX010010453.1:45292-78727 GCA_001517045.1 Pseudotsuga menziesii | reverse complement strand
CCATAATCTCGCAATGGAAGGGATGCAAATACTGGTTGTTCAAGTTAAGGTACAAACTCTCCACTACAGTCCTAACATAATGTGAAGGCCATAGCAATTTTTGTACTTTGTATGCCATGCTGCATAGTACCGACATTCAACTTCCAACTCACCACAAGCCAAGTAGTTCTTTCCTTACCATGTGAAACCTTTACTGGGACATTACCAATGTCCTCTCTTCGCATTATCATCAAAGAATTTGTCAGACTATCCATAACTATGATAGAAATTATACCAATCATAATATATTATGGTGCATATTCAGTATTAAAATTACAAGATCAAAGCTACCCAATTTTTTAACTAACTATAACAATCTACAGATATATAAAAAATTATTTAACACATTAATATTTATCAGAGCACATATTGTGAATGATGCCACAGTTTTATGGGAAATTTAATCACATGATTCATG
Organism: Pseudotsuga menziesii; assembly: GCA_001517045.1. Lineage (NCBI taxonomy): Eukaryota > Viridiplantae > Streptophyta > Pinopsida > Pinales > Pinaceae > Pseudotsuga > Pseudotsuga menziesii. Next base: position 78,270 of record LPNX010010453.1, on the reverse strand, counting down.
GGTACTTTAATAACTGTTAGAAATTTTGTTGTGATTCAGTATTACAAAAATGCAAAGCAGCCAGTCAAAGCCTTTGAACCCTTGTGAGTAACAGAAGATAGAAAGCAATGTTTCTATTAACAAGAAATAGACGATTGAGGTAAATCAAGATTTATAACAGTTTGAACAATGGCATACTCTTAATACTTATTTATTAAGCAAAATAACTTACTTCTTTGCATGAGGTCATCACCAAAATAGATATGAACAACATCCAAGCCAACTTCCTCAAACATGGTATTCACTCCCTCAACTCTCACACTGTTGATTTGTTTAATAATGTTGTTTGTTCTAGTTTACCCAAGCTTGGTCACTCAAATCTGAATAATTACAAAACCATCATAAGGGCATGCATTCTCCAAGCTTTGCACTACAGTTCTTCATTTATGGCTTTCAAACAAACTTGAAAGGAGGTGACTAAGGGGCCAGGGGCAAAGGACATGCAAATTTCTGCTTGGAGTACCAGACTACAAACCATATTTTCACACACACAACCATTACTGAAACACGAGGAATAAGATCATCATCCATAAAGGAAACTCAATACAGTTAAGTATTTGCAATGGGTGAAATGATAAGGTCTCAAGGAGTGAACTCAATATTCAAACTCCCCTTCTGAGATCCTTCCCCTAGTTCAAACCACTCTCTCTGGTAGTATCTTATTCTTTGAAGGGACAACAAAAAGAAAATAGGTAGAGCTAGGGAAAGATACTCATTACAGACCAAGAGGAAAGACAATACTAAATTTGCATGACCCTAGAGGGAATGGGAAAACCACGAACAATATTAGAGAAGAACTCATTTTATGCAAAGGCCTAAAACTAATATCCAAATTAGATAATTGAGACATCATAAATGCATGGGACTCCGATCTTATCATTGACATTATGAACGGGGCGACCTCCCCACATGCATTTTAACATGTCAAAAATCATTACCAAATCTAAATCATTGACCTCTAACTTAAAACAATACGTTTTACACAAGTCCATAGAAATTTTAACTCATAAACCAATGTGCTTGCAAATGAGGGCACCTATCAAGCACAAGATATTCATATGAACTCATCCTGCTGTAATACTCTCAGCTTTATGAAATATACAATAGAATCTAAGCAAGATCATTCTCCCCCAATGCTGTCAGTAGTTCCTTATTAGATTTTTGTTTTTTTGTGCTCACCTCATGTATTAGTGACACAGTCCCATACTTCCTCATTGGATTCTCCTGATTACCATAATTTCACACTTACACTACTAATTGTTACAAATCTGAGACCTCAACAAAAGGATACACCATGAATTTCATCTACCGAAGAATTCTAATGCCAATTTGAGAAGTACCCAAGTAGCCAATTTTTCAAAACGAAACTCTCTTACCACCCATGTGAAGGAATTCACAAAGAACCTATGTGACTATGAACACCGGTTGTCAGCAACAAAGACTTAATCTATGTGCCTTGAAAGGGAAATAGGAGACCAACAAACATGAAGACTATAACAATGCCTAGCTCAGGTCCTATGAAACAAGTGGCAGTTCCATAGCACTCATTAAAAAAATTAACTAGAAATCATGTCAAAGGTGGGATGTTAAGGGAAGCAAGGGTATCAAATATGGACAATTAAGACATGAATGGGGATAACTGAGAAGATGATAATTGAACCAAAAAAACCTTCCCAATGCTTAGCCTTCAACAATTCCAATATGCAAACTTCAATATGTAGAGTCCAACTCACAGACCTACAAGATTCTGGTATGCAGACTCTTTTCATTTTGTTATTTATTAATGTGTGGCTATGGTGTACAATTTTGGTGTTATGGGATAGACAACACAGGATTTACTAACATTACGGTCAATTTTAAAGTCATTTTGAGTTGTGAAGCTTACCTCTTGTAACTCTTCGAAGTTAAGTAAATACATCAGTATTGCAACAACTTACCATGGTACAATGAGGAAAAAGTTGAAAGAATAAGCCACTTTTTAATATAATAGATCGATAATAAATCCATTCAATGACTCAATCATCTATAGAAGAAGAGGAAAAACATCACCCCAACAAAAAAATTTTCAAACAGACCTTGATCCCAGCTACAAATTGATTCTGCCATCCAGCCTGTGAATTTTATGAACCAATAATTAGACAATGATAAATAAGTTAATAACAAAAAATCAATTGTTTGCATTTATAGATAATGCATACTCAAATTATTGAAAGTATAATTAATTATTATTTTTGGTCCAGTTAGTTATCAAATAGAAAGCAAGAGAAAAGGGGTCCGTGTAAAGCTCCATGTAATTCAATATGGTGCCACCCATGCAAATACACACACACACAAATGCATCTATAAGTATAATTAAAGCTGTGTTACTAGATCCACCACCCCAATGTGTAGGATCCGCGGATCCACGGATCCCATATGTATCAGGATCGAATCCACCTCAGATCCACCATGGAAACGGATCCCTTGCAAAAGAAAACGTATCCTAGTCCCGTGAAATGGATCCTGTGAAAAATAAAAAAATATCCTGAAATTTTCAAACGAATCATGTAAAAAATCAAACAATTCCTGAAATTTTCAAACGGATATTGCAACTTCCAATGCTTCTATGACCCATTGATCCCCCCCAAAAAATTATTTTTTAATGAAAAACTTAAAAAATCCTAAACACCTAATGGATAAAAGCATAAACCCCATTCCCGCTCAAGGTATGATCTATCCTTATGTCAAGATATGCTCTTGAACTCTGATATATCAATATCAAGGTCTGCTCTCAACATTTTTATTTGATATATCTTTATGGTCAAGGTCTGTTGTCAAGGCATGATCTATCTTTATGTACTATGTTGTTGCTCACTTCACCTACACTGTTCTATAGCCTTGCCATCACGTTCAAGAAAACCACTTTATTTTTTATTCCCTGTTGATAGGGACATGTGGATGTGGTTCACAAAAACACTATTATGACCTGCTTCAAGTTCATGCTGAAATGGTTTTTAAAATTATCAACATCACAACTTATCAAATTATCAGTTATGGTACATGAACTCTCTTTTTTGGCGATAACTTATATTTGTTTGTACTTGTTGTTTCCCTGTAGTATCCGGATCCTGGGTTTTAAAAAATCTAGTAAATCCATATTTGGATCCGGATCCGGATCTGAATCCGTATCCTAGTAGCTTAGAATTAAAACATAAGGAATCACATATCATAAAATGAAGTCAACACTTACAACAAAATTACAAGTTCAAATAGAACTATTATAACAGTGTAACTGTAACCTTACAGTCTGAGATTCTAATTCATTCAGACCTGCCAATTATGGGTACCCAAACACAAGCTGTACGTTTGTGATCTAAATTATATTAATCTTAAGCATTCAAGAGAGATTATAACATGACTGCTTACTACACTTTTGGAAATGGTACAATACCTACCCAAATCACCAACTCTGAAAATATAATAATGTTGCACGGATGCACTTATTGTGAACTTGCATTGATTTCTTACCTCAAGCAATGACTGGTGATTAACAGCACCAGTGCAGTCCTCTCCAAAGATCCATTTATGCTTCCTTGTACATGCCACATGTCCAATAATTTTGTACAATGATTCCATGTGTGAGTATATTAATAGAAGCCTGATTATACCTTAAAGCTCGAACTTGTATAGCTACAGCCAAGTTGCATAGACGTAAACTATTACTGTCCAACGACATAAACAATCTATCTTGTGAAGAATGATGAAACACCCTACAACATATTAATCTAGAAGTAACATTTTGAAGGTTCTAGATGTGAAAACACTTGGAGTAGCCATCAAAAACATATTCAGATGAGCAAGCAAACAACAGGAGTAAAGGGTTTTCACGTAAGCAAAAAAAATAGAATAGGTCATGCTAAACTCTATAAAATGACAAAAATGTTATGCAAATATCTTAACCACCATTATAATCACCAAACAATTATTTTGGTCTGTACAGTTTTCTTATGAAAAACACAAAATTGACAAATCACATGATGTTTTTGGCATTTGCATATTGTACTTCCAAAAAAGCACATTCCCTGTCACCCACATACTTCTTTTATGATACTTTTGTGTAGAGATTCAAAAGTCAATGGTACCATGGAAAATAGAAAATGAATAAGATTTATATTTGAACTTGTAATATGATATTCAAATAGCATGGGTGTATAGTTCTCTGAGGCTTGCATAGAGCTCATTGTATTTCCAAACAACCTCATGCTAAAATATAAGAAAGTATGTTACTAAATAGCATAGATGTAATGCTCTCTGAGGCATACATAGACCCCATAAAAATGGAGACAATTAGTTTTGAGGCCATATTTGCAATCAACTTAATACTAAAATATCGGTAAACATGTGGGATAGAAAGGGTTGCATTGTTAAAAAAATCAATGAACCTCTAGAAATTAACAACCTGCAAGCAACACTTTCAGGTCAGTCACAGAATGTAGGTTAGAGAACAACTATAATTGTAGGATGTTGAGGTGGCTTTGGAAGACAAACAGACAGTCAACCTGTTTCTTTGTAACTGATATTCTGTAAATATTTTATATGGAATGTATATACATAATTCCTTAAAGTGTGACAGATGAGATAGAGTATCTGTGTTGCTTCCATGTACTAGTCTGAACTCTAAAGCTATAGTAGAATCCAGTAAATTACTGTATGCTGTGTGATTTGCATTTGATATAGAACAATGCAGTGTTATTGTATGGATGAATGCATAGATACTTTCTATACTAGTGTCTATTCTTCTTCCCTACAAGACCTAATGACATGGTAACTATTATAGTATTAAACTTCAGTTAGATAAAGATGAGATAATTTTGTTGATGTCCATAGGTGATCAAAATAGGTCAATGGGACTGGAGAGTATGACAAGCCACAATAGTGAAAGCCAAGGAAACTCCTAGGTGACAAAAGAAATAAATATGTAAATCAAAATAGTAGTGAATATAAAGGGGTAAACCTTGGCAAGAACTAAAGATGATTCCATTATGCAAAAATATAAAAAAGAACCACTACTTCACCCCACATGTAGATGTGAAGGTGGAGGACCTATCTCCATCATCATCAATCAGTATTAAAGTCCTAATACAAACTCCGATAATGTCCAAAAGGGAATGCTCAGGGTTGAGAGGACCTACATGGGTAATCCGGGGGTAGTACAGGTGGAATCAACCAAACCTCTCCTCACTGGAGAGTACAAAAGACACAATGGTGAAGTGGGAGTGTTGAAGCAACTCCTTGGTACTCCTCAGTGACAAATGAAATACACGAGGAAAATTTCATGGAATCATAATGATAAGCTCTCATTTCAGAACCTAGATCATTGAATGACTCGAGGACTACCATTCCTTCTGGAAGTGCTTCATTGCTTTCCTGAACGAGAACACCAAACATCTCTTTGGCCATTATCTACACCATACATCTACTATTTTTAATGTCAATAAATTGAAAACCTCAATGAGTATGGCCAGCATAAGTTTCCAAGGATGCTTGTCATACGTTTCAAAGGATGAGGTCCACTGTTAACCCCAAACTATTTTGGTGGAATAGATAGCCCTTAGAACTAGCACTTAAGTCTAATATTTATGATGCATCCCCTTGGGCCATGTTTCTTCAAGCACTTCCAAAAAATAATGCAACGCATGGTTGTCACTTCACTAATAGTAAAACATGACTGAGGGAAAAGTGCAAGTTAAACATTCTACAGAAATCTCTCACTAATAAACCCTAAAACTTAAACCATGATGGACATAACTATCTTGCATGCATCTATGAATGTAATAGAAAAAAATACAATATATAAAAGTAACTGTTCCAAAGAAAGTCAGCGAAAATAGCAAAGGTACCTGGGCAGCGACAAGGCGACTGATGCTAGCCATGTCACATAAGAGCATGGCACCACATTTATCAGCAATAGCATGGAACCTAGCATAATCCCAGTCCCTGGGATAAGCACTTCCTCCATAGATAATAAGCTTAGGCTTAAAATCCAAGGCTTTCTCCTCCAGCTTGTCATAATCAATGAACCTAGTCTCTTGGCTGACCTTGTAAGGAAAACTCTCGAAGTAAATCGATGTAGCAAACCTGTGCCATACGTTTTCACCTGAAGTAGACCCAAATCTTGTGCTGCTCCATACCCAATAGATGAACATCCAGGGCCTGCAAATCAGGGACAAACTAAAACAAATTTACCCAAAGATCCATAAATAGGGGCGAAATACCAAATTTTTAACCAATCTACCATAAATTTGGGCGAATAATCTCCATTTATCCCCCAAACCTGTAATTTTTTGGCGATTTCACCTCCATTACAGAAGAAATCAAGGTGAATGTCACGATTTTCCCCATCGACTAGTTGGCTAAATTAGATTTTAGGAATTTTCACAGTTTAATCGCACGGGCTATTTAGTCAAGGGAAATTATATATAAAATAAAATATGGGCTAATTTATTAAATTAAAAAAAAAACCATTTTAATAATAAAAATTCGCCCACATTTTTTTGGGCACCCCTTAAAATTTGCCTATGGGCTATAATTCGCCCCTAAAATCATCCCTGCCCTATACGGACGTGGTATTGACTCTATTCTTCGACGATGTCTCACTCATGATGAGGCTGAACAAGTCATGAATGACTTCCACTCTGGAGCATGTGGCAGCCATCTTTCTAGGATGGCTACAACTCAGAAAATTCTTCGCGTTGGGTACTTTTTACCTTCAATCTTTAAGGATTGTCATGAAGGGGTTAAAGAATGCCCATCCTGTCAACTTTTCTATCCTAAAAAGTGCACCCACCCTGCTTCGTTACACCCTGTCATTTTCATTGGCCCTTTTTCCAAATGGGGGATTGAATTCATGCATTGTAATCCTACCTCAACCTGGGGGCATGGTTACATTATTGTAGATGTGGACTATTTTATGAAATGGGCTGAGGCAATGCCTACATATGCAGAGGATGGTAAGACTGCCACCCTCTTCTTATTTAATCACGTCATATCTAGGTTTGGAGTTCTGCAGGCCATAGTAACTTATCATGGCTCTCATTTCCATAATCAGATGATGGATGAGCTGAGTAGCAAGTTGGGTTTTCGTCACAAAAACTCAACCCCTTACTATCCACAAGTTAATGTCCAGGTTGAATCCATTAAAAGGGTCTTGAACACTATGCTTCATAGGATGGTTGGAGATCATAAATCCAATTGGAACTTAACTCTCTTTTCCGCACTGTGGGCTTACAAAACTTCAGTCAAAATAACAACTGGTTTTACGCCTTTTCAATTAGTCCTCGGACTGGAAGTTGTCCTACCTATTGAGTGTGAAATTCCATCACTCAAGCTTGTTGTTGAGCTTCTTCCCAATACTACTACCGAGGAAGAACGCTTTCTTTATCTATTGAACCTTGATGAGACTCGACGAGATGTCGCCTTGGCTAATGAGTCACATAAAAAACAGATCAAGGCTCAATATGATAAATCGGTTCAACCTCATTTTTTCAATGAAGGAGATCTGGTTCTGACCTATGATCAGAAACATGATAAACTTGGGAAGGGGAAGCTTGAATCAATGTGGTACAGTCCCTATATCGTAAGCAAAGTCTTAGAAAAAGGGGCCTATGAGCTTGTTGATTATGACGAGATACCTTTCGGGCAATCTCATAATGGGTTGTACCTGAAAAGGTACTTATCTTGGTAAATATTTGCATTAGTACCTTTTATATATACATTTTTGGCTTTTTGAGTTTGGTTTTCGTTATTTAAATATGGTTTTGAGTTCTTGTCCAAATGTTTCTTATCCCATGTTTTGATCCTATAGATTAGATGGTATTCTATGGTTTTTCTGATGGTGCTTTCTGTCACACCATGAATCTTGCTTCAGTCGCCTGGGTGTTGTATTCCTAAGCTCATGACCTAGTTAGTTTTGGAGCAGTTTGTATAGGTCCGACCACCAATAATATCGTCGAGTACCACGCAGTGATAGGTTTGTTAACTGAAGCTACATCTCGTGACATTGATCATTTGGTAGTTTTTTTATGGACTCTCAGTTAGTGGTTTCTCATTTAAATCACATTTATGCCATTCGAAACCTGATGCTTCTTTGATTGTTTCGAAAGGTACATTTGTTAGAAAGGTCATTTGCATCTATTAATTATCAACATATTCTGATATCTTATAACACAGTTGAATATTTGATTGCCAATTATGTGTTAGATTGGTATATTGATCATTCATGACATTGATAAGTAAAAGTACATAATCCATTGTAAATAAGTAGTAAAAAGACATAAAACTCATGTAAATAGAATCCCATCATTAAATACAGGTAGACTGCCAATAGATAAGTCTGTGTATATATATATAAAGTGTTTGCAAAAAATATGGTCTCGAGACCTCGACTGAAGCACGCTGGATTTCAGGACTACACAATGACAAAAAAACTGAAGCTAGGTAGATTTCAGTGTGTACATCATGTGGAATCCTAGTGGTGCTCATGGTAGCACATGATGGCTCTTGCCACTCTACGTAGAAAGCGTACAAAATGACCTGATACTCCCGTGGTATGCCTATGAGACCTCCCAGGGAGGTCATCCACTGATATGTCCAGGATATCCATAGTGATTCGGTCAAGGTTCTCCTCCATCTCTATCATCTCATCGTCTCCGCGATGTACAAAGCACTCGCTCGCTCGCCTGTCTATGGGAGATGAACCCCCAGGTCGTGACAATTCCACATATATATGAGAAGAATAGGTCTCGTTAACATACATCAAAATCATAAAACATAAAATATAAAAACATGAATGTCTTAGTGTTTCAATCACAGATATCACCCCACTAAGCATCTATTGGTACGGCCAAATACGAAACTCCCCTGAAGTTGGTACCAACGTATGCATAGTCTTCGATCATAAGAAGATGGTCATCCAACCATTGAAAGAATGCAGCCCAGTACTTGACCTTGGATCCACCGCCTCCATGGCGGGCTGTAACCTCCACCTATCTCAGCATGTGTGGATATCTTTCCCTCAACTTAGAGAAGGCCACCTGTGGCCTCCTGTGGCCTCAAGTGTGGTACTCTCTTGAAGAAAACCAAATTGTTTCAACTCTCCTCGTCGACACTTTGTCAGCTGCTCCTTGAAAGTAACAAGTAGGGCTTCCTCCCAGTTGAAGACCGTAGGTTCCATTTCCTCCAAGGCATAGACCATGTGTGCATGGGATGCTCAGTGAGCCCCTTGGCTCCCCGAGATGCGCTGCATAGTGAACAATACTGTGCGAAGAGGAAAATACATGATGGCCTCGATGGGTATCTTATTTCCGCATATTCGTGTTCCCGAAAAACAATAACGATCAATAAGACCCTATGTGGTGATTTCTCCATCACAAGGACCAGTTAGTGAGATGGGTGCTCCCCACCATGATAAGCTCGTGAGGAAGTAGAAGTCCTCTATTTCCATCACCAGATGTGAGCCCTTACATTGAAATGTTGTTTCTCAGGATTCCACGTCCTGAGAATGTACTCTAACAACCTTGCTTGTGATCTCATATTGGGCACATTGAATAATTCCAATAGCTTGCATCCACGTAGAGAAGCCAGAGTCACAAACATTTTTTCCACCTCTAATGGCATCGAGCTCATGCTCTCTTTCCTTCCAAATCATCATGTTTGTTGAAGATAACCTGCCAAAAATTCAAAATGAAGTATTAGAATACAATTACACCCATTGGAAATACTTATACTTTTTTCCTTTGGCCTATGTTTGCAACGTTCTAGGGAAACTTGCGGCACTTCCCTTTCTGCATTATGATAGAGCGGTGCCACCATGTTTTTCTATAGGAAAATGTCTGGTATCACCTAGGCACCTCCTTTCCTGAAAGAGAAAAGAGTGTTGCTCGACCAATGCTGCCCCAAAACCCTAAAATATGCATGAAATGAGAAAAGGAAACCATGAAAAGATTAGGAATGAGCTTGGGTTTTACCTGGACCTGACGGTTCTGGAAATGGTTAACTGGCGACTCTGCAATCCTTGTTTGAAATCTGCACCCAAAATGGCTCAAAAATCTCTCCAAGTGGTAAAAAATACAAATGGTAAGCATTTTTCACTATTTACTATGTTTTATTTACTTTTTAGGGTTTTGTTGTTATTATTTTAATTATTTTTATTAAAATTTCCCCTAAATAGTCAATTAAAACATAGTTTTTTTATTTTTTAAGAGTCTAATGGTCATTTTGAAGTTTGTAGGGTATGGAGAATTAGATTTTTGGATATGAATGAGTTCATTTTTTACTTTTTCGTACTCGCACAAAACAGAAAAAGCTCTTGAGCATTGTTTTCGAAACTTTGGTCATTCTTGTTAAACATAGTATTGAATTTCAGAGTCATATTTTACTTCCTTTTCAAGCTCGTTAAACTACTTTTCATGAAAACTAACCCTAGTGGAGTCTTCTTTAAGCTCTTTTCAGACTCCTAAAATGTGAAAAGATCGTCGAGTGAAATTTTGTTATTCACGCTCGTAAAAATACTTGAAGAGTCATCTTTTCGACGATAGTTTACCCATTTTTCGGTTCAGATCAACAAAGTTACGAAAAATAAATACTCTAGTCATTGACTAGAAGAGTTCTCTAAGGTATTATTTTATACTTTTTTCGAGCCTCGTAGACTAAATCATACGAAAAATGACACTTTGGAGTCTTCTTCCATTTCGTTCAGACTCTCTAAACATGAACGATACCGAGTTTACTTTCAATCGACTCATTAAGTTATACACTAAGAGACCCTCTTTTGGGAATGAACCCCTCCTTTCTCAAGTTTGTAAAACATGTGAGAATGGACTTCTCGCATGATAAGATACAACAAGTGTTTGTTACCCTCTTTGAATTTGTAAAAACGAAAATATGCACTCATTAATCATGATGGGAAAAGTAAGGGAAGGGGACCATTTTCAATTTGGAATAATGGCTATTTGTAGTCACCTTTGAATATGGCACTTGTATGCATTTCAATCAGTCAATTGGATATTCATCTTGCTTTCGAGTTGATCCACTTTCATGAGTCATGTCACTCCTTTGAGTCTTTCAAAGAATGATTCGTCAATCATTGCATTGTGTCCTGGTATCTTCCTCGTCAAGTCAATGCTTCCAAGTCTTCGGTCGTGCCGCCCTATGTTCAAAGGAAAATTGTTTTGAGAATTTGCATCTGTAGTAAAAAAGATACCTTTGTGTCAGTTACCTTTGAGTCGGTCCTATGGATAAATCATACTCAAATTCCAGAACTTTGTTTTGAGTTTCGTTTCGTTGATGTGGGATTCATCATGGCCCTCCTTCGACGAGACTATTCCTGTCGACTTCAACTCATCATCCGAGAATTAGTCTTAGAAACAAAGTAGTACCTTGAGGTCTGTATGCATCAATGAAAGATTCTCTCACTTTTGACAATAGGTTTACATCATTAAACTTTGATCGAAAGATTCAACCAAATGTTAGACATCAAATCATCTATTCAAATTTGGGAGATTGTACTGGAGTACCTTGGGAATCATCGACATCAATGGTGATCTCCCTCGCACTTGTTAACGATTTTCATCATTAACTGGTAATCAAGTGGTTTCTACCATGTTTGACATCAAGACATTTTAATCACATGAATATAATCGTACTTTGTTGAAAACGAGACGAAGACCCTGGGTATTTGTTAGGTGCTCCTTGCTTTCCCCAGGTTGTGATGGAGTATTTGTATGAGTCCTAGCATGGATCCACATTTGTATGGTTGTGGTTGTGCTCAAATTTGCATCTGTATGAAATAGATCTACATTGTCTCTCTGGTAGGTTTGTCCAAGTTTGAGTGTTCTTCACATGGATCTACATTGTATTATAGTAGCCATGTTTGTTTGTACTCCATATGGATCTGCGTTGTATTGGTCAGCATCCATGATGAGAGTCATATGGGCATGAATCAAAGTGTTGATGTACTACAGAATAAGCTCGGTTGTTGAAGATCTCCGATGAGTGAACTCTTGCGTCGAAGTGATAACTTGTTCTTGCAAAGCCTTCACCTATCCTAAACCTCTAGCATCATGCTTTGGGGGGCATTCTATTACACATATTTCTCATCATCATCATATAATGAGAACCAAATACCAGTATTTTCCTTGAATCTCCAAGTTGTGAAGTTGAAAGTGGGACAGGATCAGTGATTTCATGCCTTTGTCCACCACCACACTTTCCTTGTGGTCAATGTGCGTTACCCCAATGCGTAACGTTTTTTTTCCTTAAAAAACCAGCGGTTCCACTGCCACATGCCTTCATATAATGAGCGGTGCACTTTGGGTAACGCTATGTATCAGTTGACAAAGAGAAGTGCTCGAGTTTTGAAGGTAAAAAAAGAAGCTTCGAGAGGCTTCTCGAAGCTTGGCTTTGTGGCAGCCTCATACCTACACTTATGGACCATTTGGATTCAATATCCATCCTTGTAGGATCTCCCTTCCACCTCACCCATTGAATTCTCAACCTTCCCTATCCTCCCATGGATATAAGTATTGGCTCAGCCCCCATGTCTAAAGAGAGGAATATTATGCTACAACATCAAAACTCTGGCCAAATCTAGCCAAGGAGAGTGAGCATTTGGTAGGCAAGTTTGAAGCTTTGGAGGAAAGTTTTACTTGAGAAGGGACTTCCCAACATTAAGGCTTTGGTTGTAATTTCTCTCTCTTATTCCATTTATGCAATAAAAGTTCCTTTCCCATGAATACTATTGTGTATGAATCACTTGTTTCATTGTTGAACTCCTTAGTCATCAACATAGGATTATAGATTGTACTTGGTACTTTGATCTTATATGTGCTTTGTTGTGTATTTTTTGTAGGTGAATCTGTGGAATCCAACACTCCAAAGGCCAGCATATCATAGTGTATGATAGGTAAAAGAATCCATTCCAAGTATCTATTTTATCTTAGGGGAAGTGCTTTTAGTTGTTGCGACTCCTTTGTTCTAGCTTCGAGTGTTTCAGGCTAGGGGAAAAACTTCTGTCCGTAGAAGGTGGGTATTTCCAGTAATAGTTTCTCAATAAAAAGAAGAGATATATAGTAAAAAGAGATGCATTGGGAGGGGGCTCAACAAAAAGATTTTGGTAGGTATTTATCAATATCTAGAAAAATTTGGAACAATCAATTCATGTAGTCACACACAATTGAATATAGAGGATTTACCCTATAAATTCAAACATGAAAAACAACAATAAGGGGAAACTTGATTTGCTCCAATTAACATTTGTAATTCATTAGATTAAAAATATGCTTAGTTTCTATGTTACTCTTTTGAAGGAAAACTAAAAGCGCAATACCCTTAATCTAGTCTTGAAGCACTTAGGTGTACAACATCTTGTTTTAGATCTAGAATATGACTAAGTATCACTAAATTCCGTATTTTCTTCTTCTTAGAGAGGGCTCACCACTTCAGCTCTCTAGTGGTCAAATGTTGTAGGATCAATTCAAACTTCTCCTTTGTCCTAGAACTTGGGCTCCAAAAATAACTTCAGTTATGGAAAAAATTATTCGTACATGGTTCCTAGAAAAGTAGATCTTCTTTTTTACAACAAGGTTAAATTCTCAAATTCCAAGTACAACACCATCCCACTTCCTAGATTCAATGCATTCTCTCTAAACCATAATCATTGTTTCCAAAAATCAAACTCTAGTAGAGTACTTCAATTTTTAGCTCAATAAAAGTAAAAGAAGAGAATCATTGCTTCTGTTCTCTCTCTCTCTCTCTCTACACAACTCCCCTCTCATGTTGGGAAATCCATGAAGAGTTAAATGATTCAAAGGAATCCCATTCTTGAGAATGAGTGAATGAAGAAAAAACATGCTTTTGTCTCTACTTTTGTTTCCTTTGGTTTTGGAAGAACCAAAACCTCCTTTAGTTTCTTCCCAGTCCAACCTATGTAGGAACATCTTTGTCTCACCTTCTAATGTCAAAATTTTCTAGTTTATGTTTAAATTATTGGAAACAAACTATCTCTGATGTTTGAAGAGGTAAAGGATAGACACAAATAAAAATGGAGGGTGAGATGGTGCTTGCAAGAAATAGTGAAGGTAAAAAGGAGAGAGGAAATACTATTAGGGTGGAACTAATAAAGGAAAAATAATATAGGAATAATACATAATAGGTATAGTTGGGAATACAATCCCATAACTCTAGTCTACGGGATGTGATAACTACACTCAACACATTGCAGGAACAACAATAAGGGATGTCCATGGGGTACAATTGTTTTGAGTTGGGCCCTACTTGATGTAATGGCCCATGGATAAACCGATTACCTAGGAGCTAACCAAGGGAATAGATACTGAAAAGGATATTTAAAAGGATGAATATGAAACTTCTCTAAGTATATCTAGCTAGTTAAAGGAGAGGGAGGGAAGGGTTCTTGTTGAAGTAGGAGACACATGATTCAATCACTAAGAATTCAAAGCTTGCTAAGAAAAGGTCCCTTTTGTGGAAGAGCTTCAATCAACCTAACAAATAAAAATTAATATGTGGAACCCTTATATGGGGGCCAAGGATAAAGAGGAGTCATATCTTAAGTGTTGTAGAGTCAAGGGAGATGAATAAGAGAGGGTGAGTACGTGAGAAAGTGGGGGACCCACACAAGGTTCCCCCATGGATGCTAATGCTTACAAGGAAGAAATGTGAGAAAGGATTGAATTAGAGCTTGGACTATACATGTATATTTTAGATCTAGAAGAGGAGGCAACTTTAAATAATCTAGGAAACTCGATGAATGAGATCAAAAGGTAGAATTTCAATGCAACCTTGAAAAAGAGAGAGAAGGGAGTGGTACCCCATTAGATGGATTTATAAATTACTTCATGGAAGAATAATATCTCTCTCATGTAGATGCAAGGGAAAATCACCATCGCATCCAACCAAGGGTGGGAACAAAGGATATTGTACTATATGGTTCTTGGGAGTACTAAAAATGGGTGTTCACTAACTCAAGGCTAAGAGATAGGGGGTATCAATAGTCATTGGGGATTTGTCCTTGGACATTTTGAAACTTTGAAGAGTCCAAGGGGTAGAAGAGAGGTGGGTAGCATCAAGAGGATGGAAGATAGAAGCTTCTATGATATTAAGGGAAATCTAGGGTCGACAATGACTTGTTTGATCATGAAGTCCTTGTAGTGGATCATAATAAAGAATGGGTTGAATCAATTGGACTTCCACTCTTTATTGGATGGGATATTGAAAGGTTGAATGAAATATAAGGGACCCAAGTTTGTTTCAATGTAGGGATGAATGTTGACAAAGATTCAATCATTTGATCCTTTTGGTCAAGCAATGCCTTATGGATGTAAATGAAAGATATATAGGATGTATGAGAGGAGATGATCTATACCAAGGTGGAGGAGGAGGATGATGAGGATGTTATGGATTGGATTTAATGAGTTAATGAGAAAGTGTAGGAGGGTCATAAGATCCTTTTTTATTGCAGGAAACAAATCCTATCAATGAGAGGGTCGTGTACCCTCATCATTGATAAGGATAAGGGGACATTCTAGTATGGGTTGATCTAAATAAACACTCCCAATTGAATTGGAAGGATGATATCTTAGCCAATGATTTTATGTAGATAGTTCGAAAGAGGGAATCACCTCTTAGGATGGGAAACATTCATATATTTGATATAGTATGGGGTAGCCCAAGTTTTTCATAGGACTTCCTAGACCACGAGGACTCTCTTTGGAAATTTATAGGGTTGGTTAAAGGAGAGATCATCAAGATCCTTTCCCTTTTTCTTGGAATAAGGAGGTAAAGCCCCTTGGTCTTCTTAATGACAAGAATTAAAGGTGAACTTAGAGGAAGTATTATTTTTCTTCTTAGAAGGCTTAGAAGGGGGATCATGTTCTAATATAGAGTTTTTGTATATCTTGAGTTAGGAATTTTCTTCTATGATAGTGATACTGATCTTGTGTATGATACTTTCCTTTTCCTTCATTTTAATTGTTTTAATTCTTGGTAATCCTCAATATTGTGTGTGTCCTGCTCCTTTTCTTTTTGATGTGAAGGATGGTTCTAGTCTCAATTTTAAGCTAGTTTTGTCACCCCATCACCCATTCCATTGTTTTAGACACATCAATTTTAGGTTTCTTATGTTTTCGTTCTCTTGTAGCAGCTTTGATGGAGGAATTCTCAATGTGAAGGAGGAAGACAATGGTATGTTCTGTCAATTCAATATATTTGATAAATGCTTGGCTATATTCTCTTGGTTTAGGGTCGATGTGAAAATATCATAAAGAGTATCCTCAAGAATATGATATGTGCAATTGTGTAGAGCCTTCTGTCATCAATGCGTGGATGTCGAACAAGCTTATTTATCTTCTTGCTTGAGGTCTCTAATAGTGAACATAACAAAGTCATCCAATATAGGAATGTTAAAGTGATGGATGAATTGATATGCTAATAAGGGAATTCCATAGAGAAACCTTAGGGAAGGCAATGAAACCAATGAAGGGCTTCATCTATTAGGGAGTTTAGAATGATTTTGACTAAGATNTATGTCTAAATCAGGAGTCATGTCTAAATTGGGAGTCCATCCAGTCTATTTTTAGTCACTAGCACCATTGGGTTCACTTGGCCTAATTGGGGCACATGTTTTAGTTACTAAAGTGTGGGGAACACTAATTGAGTCCTACTACCAGTGATTGCACTTGCATGCATCATTTTAGGATCGTCCTAGACCAATCCCTACAATTTAGGAGCCACTAGGAGTGCCGATACCAACCAAGATCAGTTGAGTTGAGCTGGTGACTAGTCAGGCTCAGTTAGGAGTCAGTTACATTTAGTTCTAGTCCTCTACATTTAGTTAGCGCCAGGTTTGCATGGCTGCATGTAGGAGGGGCGCATTTCTCACCTACCACGGTCAGTTAGCCTTAGTCAAAACTGAATTAGACACTTGAGTTGTGTTTTAGAACTCCGATGAACTCTGATAATGATTTAGACAAGGTCAGTTAACTATTGAGTCCTTCGATAATGATTTAGACAAGGTCTTAGTTACCTACAGTCATGTAGAGTCTAATCAATTCGAATTTCCTCATGTGGATTCGAATTGCTTGTGGCTATTTAGCCATTGTACTTCATTGTAATTATTATCTAATTACTTTTTTTTATTACTGAAAGCATTCACAGCTATAAGCCATTTTTGCACTGTTTTATTCTCCAATTACTGAGTAAATTGTGTGATCTATATTGTGAGTTGTGTGTTTGTCCACAGATCTATGTGCTCAATTTAATATGGTATTAGAGCCTCGGTGGACAAGGCACCTCTCCTCCTTAGGTCTCCAGCTGGATCATTTTTTTGAGCAATTTGCTCCATTCCTACTCTGCACTAGAAGTAGAAGGTTTACCACTTAATACCCCAAGTTAAGGAATTGTTGATCAAACTTGGTTGATCAATTATGCTGGGTGTGATGAAAACCAGAAATGTGCAGGTAGTCGACCTTACTTTGTATGTTTGGTTGTGTGACAGGTTATTAGCTCTTCTCACAGCATTCGCTACAAGCAACCCTTTCTTCTCACTGCATTCGATATAGTAGCTCAGTCCTCCTTACTACATCCAAAATGGCTCATTTAGTAGAGCCTCTCACTCCCTTCAACTATCACCAGTGGAAGGAAGACATGGAGGTACTGCTCCGCACCAAGAAGCTCTTCAAACTCACAAAAGAAACAGAGGCAGTGCCAATTTTAAATCATGACAAAGAAAAGTACTAGAACAGGCTTGATGAAGCTCATGGATCCTTATTCTCCTCAGTCTCTTGAGATCTTCGATTCCACATCCAAGGATTGAAGACTCCCTAGGAGATTTGGGACAAGCTTGCCTCCTTATTTGATAAGCAGGATGAGATGAGGGTCCATCAGCTAGAAAATGATCTGATCACTCTTAATCCATCCAACTTTGAATCACTGAATGAATTCTTCACAAAATTTAAGAACTTGATATATCAGTTGAAGCAATGCAAAGTGCAGAAGGATGAAGATCAACTCATCCTTGCCATTCTCACAAAGCTCAATGGAGACTACTTATTCTTTGTATCAACCTTCCAAATAGTAAGGCTCACCACTCCAAATTGGAAGATGCCCACTCTTGATGCCTTCATCCAATCTCTCACTTCTGAGAATGATAAATTGATCCAAATGGGGATCATTCGATCTCCCAAAGATCAAGCTTTGGTTGCAAGAGGAGATAAGGTAGCGAATGACAAAGGGAAGCAAAGAGATGAGTCCCCTGTGAAGAAAGAGTAGCCAAAGGAGCCTTTAGGTTTGAAGAGAAGCAAGAAGAATGGAAAAGGAAAGGTCCTTTTCTCTTACTGTGGAAGGGGCTTTCATTCAGAAAGCTCCTGTATGAGAAGACAACTTGATGAAATGGCTCTTCTTTTGAAGAAACATAACATTTCTGCACCTACTAGTGCAAGGAAGGATGACTCTGAAGAAGAAGATTAAGAATACCAAAGGAAATGCCATGCACTGAAGGCTAGCTGCTCATCAGCTCATGTATTCCTCATTGACTCTGGAGCTTCCAATCATATGGCTGCATCTAGAGAATCATTTTCCTCTTTTCAGTATTTTGATGGTCCTAGTATTTAGATGGGAAATAACAGTAAAGTCCAAACAAAAGGGAAGGGCTCTATCAAGCTTGAACATGGAAGGTTCAAAGATGTGCTATTTGTTCCCTCCCTAGCTTCAAACCTGTTATTTGTCTACCAGATGACCCATACTGGATCTCCAAAGCAAGTGATCTTTGGTCTTGACTTAGTGGAGATCACAGATATCTCTACTGGGAACATCATAGTGAAGGGTGCTGCAAATCATGCCTCAAAATCATATGAGTTCTCACATTTCATACCTCCTCAGAACCAGTGCACTTTTAGTAGCCACTTGCAAGGGAAGGTAAAATCATTGCATCTAGTTCTTTTGTAGCTTCTACTAGTATTGTAGATCCATCTTTATCAGTTTATGAGATTGAGATTCAGGGTGATTCAGATCTAGATTCAGTCCCTACTTCCAAACTGGAAGCTAGGAAGATGACTGGAAACCCACCTGACACTCAGAAAGGAAAGACCCTTGCGTTATGCCATGCAATCTTACCTCCTTCAGAGAGATGCAATAGACTCCCTATAAGGGTTATATGGCAAGGGCTCAGTCTCACTACATTTAGACGAATAGATATGATCATACACCTCTTCATCCAGCAAGAGACAAAGGTTACATTCCTCCTTCCTTCCATCATCGTTTTTGGAGAAGAAGGAGAAGTGTATATGCCAGGCCCCAAAATACCCATGCACAACACACCATGCATGCTGCTTCGCTACATCACAGAGATGAAGATTGTAGCAACATATTTTCAAGTTTTTCAAACTTCAGACCTGATTCTACCTGCTTAGATAGAGGGGGTGATTTTTTCCTATGTGGTTTTTTCCCCAACTCCTTGTATTGAGCAGTTACTTTATTTACTTGATGTAATGGTCTTATTTACCAAGGCCCACAGATTGTCCAAGTTAGCATTCAGGGAGGGTGTTAGGATTATTAATCCTCCCTTGTCCAATTTGGTCATATGTCTAAATCAAAAGTCATGTCTAAATCGGGAGTTCATCTAGTCTATTTTTAGTCACTAGCACCATTAGGTCCACTTGGACTAATTGGGGCACATTTTTCAGTTACTAAAGTGTGGGGAACACTAATTGAGGCCTACTACCACTGATTGCACTTGCATGCATCAGTTTAGGAGCCTCCTAGACTAATCACTACAATTTAGGAGCCACTGGGAGTGCCGATACCAACCAAGGTCAGTTGAGTTGAGTTGGTGACTAGTCAAGCTCAGTTAGGAGTCAGTTACATTCAGTTCTAGTCCTCTACATTTAGTTAGTGCTAGGTTTTCATGGCTGCATGTAGGAGGGGCGCATTTCTCACCTACCACAGTCAGTTAGCCTTAGTCAAAACTGAATTAGACACTTGAGTTGTGTTTTAGAACTGTGATGAACTCCGATAATGATTTAGACAAGGTCAGTTAACTAATGAGTCCTCCGATAATGATTTAGACAAGGTCTTAGTTACCTACAGTCAAGTAGAGTCTAATCAATTCGAATTTCCTCATGTGGATTTGAATTTCTTGTGGCTATTTATCCAATGTACTTCATTATAATTATTATCTAATTACTTTTTTTGATTAATGAAAGCATTCACAGTTGCAAGCCATTTTTGCACTGTTTCATTCTTCAATTGCTGGTAAATTGTGTGATCTATCTTGTGAGTTGTGTGTTTGTCCATAGATCTATGTGCTCAATTTAATATAAGATATTGTCATCTCCCATCAAATTTAAGAAATCCATGGTTAAAACCTCCAAGTGGCACCAAGGATCTTGCCAAGGATCTTCTGCTACAGTGCCCCTAAACCTAGGTAACTATGGTAGAATCAGACATCGACATGTTTTTGAAATTTGAGGGGAAGAAGGATGGTTTAATATCTTATCAAAAGAGGACCTTTTGTCATGAACATTCTTCTATTATCGATTTGTCATGCATCTTCTTATGTCTTCCTTAAATGATTTTTGGGATGTGTGTTTATTGCAGAGCATATGATCAGATGTGTATTTGGTTGATGGGTTATGTTACAGTTGTTATGACACCTTGGATAATGTTTGAGGAATCATTGTATGAACACTTTTCTATGGTAGGGATCATACTAAAGGTCAAGAAATGGCATTGAGGTTTCATTGGCTAACATTTGATGAATTTCAAGGTAGATATTGATTTGATTGTACATGAATTGGATTTTGATGTGATTTATGCGTTGTTACCAAATAAGTATAAAGATTCTAGGGGATCCAAGAAAAATGAGGTGACATTGGGGGTAATACAATATTGTGTTGGGCCCTATCTAGTGGGTAAGGACAACACCCAAGAGATGGAAAGAAGGGGGGGGGTTATCTTTGGAAGTTTATCTATAAGGGGGTATGATAGGCTCCCTTAAGAGATTTGGGGAAGGGATTGCTTTAGTGAGTATCCCAAAAAGAGAGAGGCAGTGAGAAGAGGGACCTTCCTTCTCTCATAAAAGATGGGTATAATACCACCTACGGTGGGAATATGGGATAAAGACAAAAAGGAATACCTAAATATGGAGTCCAAATGCAGGGAAACCTTCACGACTCATGGATACATAGCCTCATTTCCCACTTTAAACTATTTCCACACATGACTAAAGATAAACCCCTAAAACTTGTAAAATTCTAGGTAGGGAATGTGGCACTCACATGGTTGTAGTTTCACTCTAAGTGTCATCTCACTTCTACTTGGGATTCGTTATACCAAGATCTCTGGAATTATGCCTATCTCCAAGACACCTACAAGATTTGATGTTCTAGTGGTTCCAACTTTGCTAATCTCCAGGTAAAAAAATGTGCAAAAATATATTGAAATATTTACCAAACTCATGGTTCAACTCCAAATTCGAGAATCCAAAGAAGTATTTATTCTTAAGTTTAGTTTTGGATTATCGAGTGCTTTTTGCAATGAAGTGGCCTTATTTGAGAGAAACACCTTTAACTAGGCCTTTATCCAATCCATTTGTTGTGGAACATCAATTGATACACTTTCCCACTGTCCCATCCTTTCCTACCCTTAATCCCACCCCACCTTACTAACATGTCATTCATTCTCTTGCAATAACTCTAGTTCCCCCCATGGTACTATAGTTCCATGTTACACCTTCATCACCACCTTTTTATTCTCCATCCCTCTATATTCACCTAAAAAATGTACACAACCATGGACTACCACTATTAGTAATTCCCATTTCCCTCCCCAACTTGTCTTCTTAACTCCTCATACATCCTTCACCCAACCCCTGAAAAATAATATATCATGTGTTCCCCACATCCCCTCCAACCCCTAACATACCACTCTATGTTCCCCCTCTTGCACCCTGGCCTTGACTATAAAATCATTACAATACACCTTTCTTCTCCGCACTCTCAACCTATCAATGTCTCTCTACCCCTACTACTTTTAACATCCATGGCACACGAACATAGTCCAACACCAATTCCAACACGTTTAACCACTACAACAGGATATTTAAATTCCCCTATCCTAATGCAGCTCCTCTTCCAATCTAATATAAGGAACATAACACAACAAACATTCCATCATCATCACAACAAAAAAATCAATTGTCAACAACAATTCCTTCATCTCATCTTCCTCCACATTTCTAGTATGTCTCTCGTTTTACTTTCCCTCTAGCATACATTCAACACTTCAACATCTCTTCCATTGTGGTAGTTCTAGCTCCCAAAATAGACACCATCATAATAACCTTAGGATATTACACAACATTTCCACACCTCCCAAGTGTCATTCTTAAACTAGGAGGCGACCATTACAAATCATCTCACATGGTATTTTTCCATAGGCCACCAATTCACAACAAATACTCCTGGATTGGTCAACCTAGCATCAATGATTTCGATGTTCTCCTACATTTGTTGTAGATCTAGCCTTCCAAGTTGCTTTCCACACACTCTCTCTCCTCTTGCACAAACATCTCCAACAAGAGAGATGCACCTACTATAACTTTCCCTACTTTAGGAGGAAAGCAGGGAAACTTTCGAGTTAAATGGGTGGAACTAATAAATAACATAGGAGCATCTTAAGAAGATGGACACGTCATTAACAATAACTCACTCTCCTAGGAAGATGCAGAACCTCTTGAGAGCATATGCTTGAAGGAAATTAGTTAATAGTTGAATAAATTACTTACTTGAAGGTGTGTGTAGTTTAATTTGTTATTTTCTATTTGAGAGTTTTTTTAATTTGGAACTATTGTAAAACTATAAAATGCCATTTTCCTACAGGAATAAGCAGGCAATATTGTTGTTGGTTTTCTATTGTTACTTCTTTTCTATGTTTTTATGACCCTTATCAAGCTTCTCTAGCTTTCTATTTATATAGTGTCTTCTTTTTTCATTTTAACTAGAGCTTTGTACCTATATATTTTATAGGATTTTAAGGACTCCTTAGAAACATCCCTAGTGGTTTTTCTATCAATCTTACACTTTCTATCATAGGAAAAGTTGGTCCTCCTATTTTCCTTTTTACACAACTCTATATATAAGCACACCAAAATAAATCCAATTCTCTTTTGATTTTTTAGACATACATAGATTTACATTTCAGTTTTTTTCTAATCCTTTTCCATGCATAATCCCTCTCCATGTATACTGATCCCATAAATAAAATTGAATCCAAATTATTTTATTATTAGAAGGCAGTCTGGGCCAGAGCTTCAATTTATCATCCCAAGCAGCAGAGGTAGATTGAAATTCCTTTTAAAAATCTTTGGGTAAAGTCAATCAGTTTTATTGCACATTAATTAGATACATTTACATTATCTGTAATATTAATAAATTTAAATTGAAAAAATGACTTTTCTAAAAATGAGAAAAAAAATCTATTCCAATAATGAACTTAAAAAAATCATTATAATAAATAAATGAGTATAATTCTATCTCAATTCAAATCTGTCCAATGTTTAGAGAAATATTTTATTTCGAAAATTCAATGTTCCTAATCTGAGAACAGATTTACTAAACGCAAACTATTTTAAACATGCAAAATATGGAAAAAGATTCTTCAAAATTTGATCTCTACACCCTCTGAATTAAAATAAATATTATAGATTCTGAATTAGAATATAATACTCATTGATATAATTGATATACACCTTCAACTTTGCTTACTAATGTTTAAACACCAAAATATGAAAAAAACAATATAAATTGTAATTTCAAGTCCGTTAAGAGATCGACAAAAAAACAAAGATCACGAGAATTGGAACCATCTAAACCAAAAAAAAGATAGTGTATCTCGTTTGAAGCTGAGAATTTTCATAGAAATTGGAATTTTGACCTTTCAAAAAATAAGGATAGCTAGCGCGCTGCATTTTCGGAAATTCGGAATCCTTATTCATATACAGTTCAGTCTTCAAAGATTTTGTTATAGCTATAAGATTATAAGATCTTAAAAACAGTGACAAATGTGAATACCTACTTAAGCTGTATGCCATTCTTATAGATATATATAGATAAATAAATAGGACGAACTATGATACAACATTTATATTTTTATCTAATTCATAAGTATACCTTGATGTGTCGTGTTTGAGATCTATAGGATATTGATAACTCTCGTGAAAACACATTTGATGGTCATAACTGTCCACTTTATTTGCTTTTCTTTTATTTTGATTGATCTAAAGTTAAAATACATTTATGCTAATATTTGGATTAGAAAATAACATATTTGTATTTTGATATCTTTTTATCTATAAATCTGGAGTTAAATTAGCATAGCTATAAGTCAAGTGGTCAATTAACACTAATAGGTGTAGCTAGCCACTTAATTTTGTAGCAATGAGTGACTCTTAAACAAATACTAAACATTAAACTAATTGCCATAATTATTTATTAAATATATAACATAAATATTAAACTAAGAAAAATTAAAATAAAACAAACTGTAGCAAGACTTTTGTGGTGGTTAATTGTAACAGAAGTAGGAAAAACCACAGTATTATCCATAATACTGTGGTTTTTCCGACTGCTGCTACAAAACAAATACTATTAAATAAATAATAATAAAAAACAAAAACTAATACCAAGTATAAAACTTTAGTGAATTAAAAATTTATAAATAATGAAATAGTAAATTTTTAAATAAAACTTATTTAAATGTTAATTAAAATAGATTTAAACATAATAACAAACCAAAACATAAAATGAATCTTCATTACTTGTATACTTATAAGATAATATCTACTATAATGTAAATACATTTATACTAAATATATAATATTTTATACTGTAAATCCATTTATGATGTAAATACATTTATACTCATTTTTTATATCTATTAACTTATTGAATTTAAATATTAAAAAATAGTATATTATCATTTTGAAATTTATTAGATCTATTAATCTAGAATTAAAATACATCTATGCTAAATCTGGAATTAAAATACATGTATGCTAATATCTGGATTAAAAATGAATATCTTTGACTTGTGACCTGGATTGGGTTGATCAGTAGCTTGAGAAATCTGACAGCATAAACCCAAATTGTCTCATAACCTAAAAAATACAGAAGATGAACTTGACCGTAACATGTGAAATCTGAGCATAAGCCCAAAATGTGTCATTTCACGGCAGAACCCATAAAATACAGAAGATGAACTTGACCGTATCATGAGTTCTGTAAGATATTTGAACTATCTTCTAATTAAATGGAGCACTGATTATCGCTGATTTCTCGGACAAGGAAATCGAATAGAAGACAATAATACATTTCTGAATCTCTCGGATGTCCAAAAACGGCCACGCACGGGAATCCGTTTAGGTTTACATAAGTTCTTGATATCCAGTCACTAGCTCTGAGAACTACTAGTAACTCCATATTCATATATAGTTGTTAAATAAATACAGCAAATTACACGACCAAGTTACAGAAATTTCTTGATATCCAGTGACTAGTAACTTTAACAAATACAGCAAACGACACGACCATGAAATCTAGAAATATTTCAGGCGGCAATTTTGTAAAGGAAGTGAAACATATTATTAAATATACAAGGACTTATCACTAACTTACATGTTTACATTTTCTCACAGCCTCGAGGGATCGTATGGACGAACATAATTACCACAATGATTCCAGTCATGCACACTCATAGCCGACCCCTGATCTGTAGAATTGCGGAGAGAATTATATCCAAATGGTATAGCGTTTAGACCATGACTATGGACATAATTGAATCCAGTACTATTACTGCAGGGCTCCTGAGCGTATAAAGAATTAGTAGCACACGATGGGTATCCCTGGATAATTCTAGCTTGAAGCCAAATGTGCATAAGCTGGAGGAACTTAACGTACTGGATAGCCTCATCGAGCATGGAAACAGTGTCCATTTTTTTGCCACCTGGAACCATGGATTGAAGTATTTTAAACCTTGTCCTGATCTTCTGTCTCCTGTGTCTTGCTGCAATGCTTTGAGGATCCATAGAAAACTTCTGCTTCTGCTTCTGCTTCTGCTTCTTATGTTTATCAAAAGCACTTAAACTACTCTCCGATTGTCTGGAAGCATCATTATCATAATCACACAAGTTGGATTCCATGAATGCTCAGTGCTTATATTCATACAATCCAAAGGAGTTTGAAGTTAATATGTTGATGTGGGTATATATGTGCGAGCATGGTTCCATTTTCAACTGCGACTGTTTCTGGAGTCATCTAATCCTGCACACCGACGATATATAAAACAATTATCCATGGTAACGATAAAAACAAATTTAAAACGAGGTTTTGGATAAAAACTTCTTGTCACACAGAAATGAGTGAGAGTGGTCATGTCAATGATTAGGCCTAGACATTTTGTTTGTTTATTATATTATTTTGGAAGTTGTACATGGGATGTTATGTTAGTAAAGAGGTAATCAATTTGGGGTATGCTCTAAAGAAATGATAGTTGAATATTTGTTTTTATGGCTAAATGTTTGTGTTTTTCTATATTGGAAAAGAATCAAATAAATTTATGAAATATAATCATAGTAAAGTAGTTTTATGTTCTAAAGAGCAGATTTGATATGAATGTGATAATGGTGGAAGCAAATTTTAAGTTTAGGAATATGATGATCTACATGGTAGAGGAAACTTTAAGTTGAAGAAGTCTCAAAGTACTTTGAGTGAGAGGAAGCTTTAAAGTACAAGATAATTGGATTCTGATGTATTCTGCCCAATAAATGAGTCTAGCATTGAGCTAAAAATACAAGCCTGAGTAGAGAAAATAATTCTAAAACTTTGAACATATAAACCAAAAATAGACTTTGAACTTGTTGTATGTTTTTTTTTATTTGACAAAAATAAAAGTAAAGCATTTTCCATAGGAAGAAGATGGCTAAGGGTTTTTGATCTTCATAAGCCACGAGGATTTGGAAACAACCAAACTAATCTATAAAGAGACAATCATGGTATGGCAATATCATGTTGTAAAGCATTTAAATTAGACAAATGGTGTTTACTAGGAATATAGTGATCTACATGAATGTGATAATCATGGGAGCAAACTCTATGTTGAGGAATATAGTGATCTACATAAATGTTATAATGGTGGGAGAAAACTCTACTTTGGATGAGAGGGAGCCTCAAAGTACAAGATAATTGGATGATGATTTATTCCACCAAGTGAATGCGCCCAACATTGAACTAGAAATACAAGCTCGAGTAGAAAATTGAACATTTTCTTAAGCATATGTGGTCTTCATAAGCCATGAGTATTTGGAAAGAACCAAATAAATCTATGAAAAGACAATCATAGTAGGGTAGTCTCATGTTCTAAAGAGTAAATTTGACACACATTTGACAAAATAATGATCTACATAAATAGGTTAATGGTGAAAGCCAACTTTAAAAAAATCTCTAATTTAAGTCATATAGTGATCTGCATAAAAATCTATGAAAATACAATCAGCAGAGTAATCTCATGTTCTAAGGAGCAGATTTGACTAATATAATGATCTATAAGAACGGTGAAAGCAAACTCTAAAAAAACTACTTTAAGTTATATAGTGATGTGCATAAATATAATAATGATGGAAGTAAACTCTACTCTAAAAATCCTCTACTTTGAGCAATATAGTAATCTGCATAAATATGATAATAATACAAGTAAACTCTCCTCTACTTCAAAAGAAAAAGAACTTCAAAATACAAAATAATTATATTTTATATATTTTGCTTAATAAATAAACCCAACATTAACTATAAATACAAGCTTGCTTGAATAGAGAAAACAACTCTAAAACTATGAACATATAAAAAAAATAAAGCATATAAATCTCAAAATGAATACATTCAGTTTCATGGTAACAACTCTTTCAAAATCTGTGATATGCTAAACAATTAGTTCATTCCCTTTCGTTCAGTAATGTGACGACGATATAACTTGTGTGACGGTGGAATGTTGAGTTTGACAACTACTTTATGGTGTCCTGTATTGTCGGTATGGTTTGATATGATATGATATGATACGCCACGGATTTTGTGAGGACAAACAGAAGGAACAGTAGGTATTCTGCCGTGTCGTCTGCATCATGGCAGGAAGAAAAAATGATTTGATTGTAAAAAGCTTATTGTTGATGGTGAGGTGGTGAAGAGGAATATTTGTGGATGAGCCTTTGTCTCTTGTAAGACAAAGCGGCGGGAGGTAGACTTTCTGAACCTACAGTCGCCAAAACAGCTCACCCGCTCCGCACGTAATGGCTTTTTTAAACTTGACCCCACCACTATTCTTCAGTTGGCCATTCAGTCTCATCCGTGCCACAATACTCTGTGAGTACGACCCAGAAATTCATTTTTTACCCGGGTCGCAAAGAAGAATATGTAATAGGTAGGATGTATTTATCGTTAGGGTTAGGGTTTTTTATCATTGGATGAGTTGTGCATATAATTATGTTTCTTTGGTAGTCCTTCATGTCTTTTGTTTTCTATATATATTTAAATAGCTATTAGCCTATCAGGGATGTGAAGTGTACTTTGATTTGTATGTTGGTGAAGTGGCGTTTCTTGCAGTGTACTTTGAATTTTAAGTTGATTAGTGGTGTCCTTTGTTTTTTATGTTGATTTGTTTATTTTTGTTTGTGATATTTGTCCTTAGTATTAATTATAAATGTTTTATTATGGATAAATAACATATATATTTTCATCATAAAATATTTTTTATAAAAAGCCGTGTGGAAAAACAAAGTATCTAACAAAATTATCCTTTTACACAAATTATTTTACATTTTTTTTAAAAGTGTTTTCATAAAACTTTGAATTATTGGTGTATTATATTATTTATTAAGAAAACTATATTTAAGATTTTGCAATGTTATGTCTTTTAAAAAACTTTTTAAATCGTTGGTGGAATTATGTCTATGGAATTTTGACCTAGGAATCTAGATTGTTTTTTTTCTTTTTGAAACTTTGTTAGAAAAAAGTTCATTTTGGATCATTTTTATCCTACACATTGAATTAGCCTCACAAATTTTCATCAATCATGTTTTCCTAAACTTAATGAGCCATTTTACATGTTTAAAAAAAATAAAATTCTACTCTCATTTATCTTCCTAAAATTGATATCATTTTTATATGCTTTTCTAAAACTTTGAAACACCTCACATGTTTTCCTGAAACTTTGTCGAAGTACCCTTTGACCTAGTATCCCTTTCACATGCTTTCCTAAAATTTTGAAGTACCCTTTATTTCCTCAAACTTTAGAGTACCACTTCACATGACTTTAATAAAATGTCCAACTTCAATTCTAAGTACCTCTTTCACATGCTTTTCTAAAATGCCCAATTTCAAAGTTTTTGTTAAGTGCATATTGCATGCATGGTCAAAAGGGAGTGGTTCACATGATTTCCTAAATGTTCACCTTCAATTATAGGAATTTGTTTCACATGCTCTGCGAAAATCCCCAACTTCAAAGTTTTGTTATGGGAAGAGAGTCAACATGGTGATAAGGGAGTCTTGTCCACTGCCCAACTTCAAAGTTTTGAGAAACCCTTTCACATGCTTTCCTAAAACACCCAACCTCAAATTTTTGAGAACCCTTTTCACATGCTTTCCTAAAATGCCAAAAATTGAAGTACCTATTTCAAATGCTTTCCTCAAACTCCAAAAAGACAAGGGAGAGCTGACTAACTCATGAAACACCCAACCTCAAATTTTTTATTGCTCTTTTCACATGCTTTCTTGAAATACCCACCTTTGAAGTACTCATTTCAAATACTTTCCGAAAATGCCCAACTCGACAAGGGAGTGGTGATTACTCTACAATATCCATTTGATACAAGATCGTCCAAGGGATCCTAGCAATCATGCACACCCAAACACAAATTTTCATTTTTCATTTTTTATTTTTTATGTTTTGTTAAACAAGAGTTTTTGAACTTTCATCGTGCAAACAATGGTTTGGTATTTGGCCCAGTGCACTCATGTTTCTTGGAATTAGATATTGAATTTTGGATATGTTGTACATAAGACATTCATTTATATGCTTAGTAAAGTTCATTAAAAGATATCAATTTCAAGTACTACTCCTAATCTAGATACGACATGCACTCAGATGGGGTGAAATGGATGTGCACTAAGGTAGCAATCATGGCTACAGTTGGAAAACAAGGGTGACAGTTGTGCGACATTCCCAAAGTCATATGCTTCCAAATGGTGGAGGAATAGTGTTTTGGAAGGGTGGATAACCATTATGAGGTTGTTCCAATTAAAGGAGTGTAGGCACTGCACCACATTTAACTTAATTACTAGTCTGAAGGCAATTCATGCAACTGCAATGATGATGGATTTGAGAAATGATGCAACGAGGAGGGGTATTTGATTCCTTGTTTTATGTTTCTATCTCATTTGTTATATGCTACTCATTCAAAAAAATGTTTTTGATCTACATTGAATAGGGTTTTTGCAAGGGAGGATACGTTCTAACTTGGGTTAGAAGTTCACTTCTACTTGTGAGTGTCATAATAAGGAGGAAATAACAATGAGATAAATTTGGTTTGTTGAGGGGAAAAAGAGAATTCCATGCTCCCAAGGATGTAGTGGACGGGAGTAAGACAACTAGGCATGATAGTCCTAAGAACTATTATACCAAATCTCTAAAAAAGGAGATCATGAAAATTTTTAGAGTGCAAAAGGATGCCATGGAAGCAATGAACATGTACTTCTACAACTATAATGACATTGTTAAAGATGAGATGGAATATTTGGAAAAGAAGGCAAGTTCTAAGAGGCGGACAACTCCCATGGAGAAGGTAGATGGGGATTCCTTTAAATGGATGCTTGATATAGGATTCTCTAGAAGAAATAACACCAAGGTCTCAAAGATCATAGAAATATATTGGTTGGTCAAATATCTAATATCTAAGTCCATGTAAGAAACATAAAAGCAAGGCACAATGCTATTTTGCAACAAATAGAATTCATGGTTCAAAGCAGTATGATGCTTGCATCATAGCAAATTAGGCTCAAAACGTTGTTGTAATGGAGGATGAGCCAAAGGACAACAAGAAAAAAAGAAACCAATCGAGGGAAGATAATAGGATTCTCAACCTAACCTCATCATTATAATTGACATTGACTATAAAGATGAGAAGTAGTTGAGTCTTTCTTGTATACAAGTTCCTTTATATTTACTTTTCATGTCTATAGGCCATAGGGTCATTCTTGTAGACCATGGACTTATACTCCTAGTTAATTTGAGGATTAAAGTAAGAATATATACTCTCCACTTTTGGATTAATGTATTGAAAGTAATTACTTCTAGTAATATTGATAGTGATGGTCTTTGTGTTTTTTTTATTGACATTATTCAATTTTGTTAGATAGAGGATGAGCTACAGGACAACAAATGAAATAAATAGCTAGTTGAAGACAACCAATAGGATTCTCAACCCGACCTCAACATATTTGACACTAATTATGAAGATGAGTAGTAGTTCAATCATTCTTCCATGTATATTTATTTATATTTACTTTTCATATCTATAGGTCATAGGGTCGTTCTTGCAACCTACAACCTTATACTCCCAATTAGTATGAATGTTAAAATAAGAAGATAAACTCTCCACTTTCAGATTATTGATACTGAAAGTAGTTACTTCTAGTAACCTTAATAATGGTGGTCTTTTTTGTCTTTTTGTTGAGACCGTTTCAATTTTGTCAAATGGATCCATGTTATAAAGGCTAGACATTCCTATATATAGATGTAAATATTTTATTGAAAACGTCAAATGATCTACCTTAATGGAGGAGAATCAAATATGCTATGATATAATGTTTTTTGTATATTAGTATAAGATAAACTCTTATGTTACAAAAACAAATCAAATATCATGCACAAAATGTCTCATATATCTATAGAAACAAGGGGTTTGGTATTTTGACTTATGTAGATCCAAAACTTGGGATCATAGTAACCAAATCCATATGTATAGAAAATCTCCCTCTGTTTACTCTCAAAATTTTATCAAAAAATATTGAGTTAGATCGTTCCAAAAAAATTAGTTACAAAACACAACAAAAAATGACAAAAATTATTCCAATTGTTTATTTTCTAGTTTTCTTTCGGATATTAAAATTTCAAAGTTTGGGTTGCAAGTGAAAGTTCAAGATACAATTATTCACCATGCATTAAAAGACATGGAAGCCGAGTATTGAAGGTCTCAAGCATAAAAATGAGATTTGTAGTTGAGCAAACACTATAAGGGGAACACCTTGTAGCGAAGGTTTTTAGTGTTACAAGATTGACAAAAAAATAAAAAAATCCGAATTAGAGGAAATTTCAACTCAAAATGGGCCTTTTAACTCTAATTCAAATTCCATGTCATTATGTGTTAGCCAATTAAATTGCTTTAAATTTGAAATACCGTATAGGTCTTAAACATTTTTTTAATATAAATTTGGGGATAGGTGTCTTAAACAAAACTACTTTTTTGTTAGTATTTTCGACATATCTCCCCGTGTTTTTACTCAAATTTCGATTAGGAGAGCTCGTTGTATGCGGAATTAAATTCCGCATCCAATGAGTACCCACTCGACATACTTTTGATGGACCCCGTTACCCCAAAAACAAGAAATACCTGAAAAAATGTGATGACATACTTTTGGGGTAGTGGAGTCCGTCAAAAGTATGCCGAGTGGGTACTCGTTGGATGNTTTGGGGATAGGTGTCTTAAACAAAACTACTTTTTTGTTAGTATTTTCGACATATCTCCCCGTGTTTTTACTCAAATTTCGATTAGGAGAGCTCGTTGTATG
>LPNX010010453.1:0-45133 GCA_001517045.1 Pseudotsuga menziesii | reverse complement strand
CGGAATTTAATTCTGCATCCAACCAGCTCTCCCGATCAAAATTTGAGTAGAAACACAAGGAGATATGTCAAAAATACAAACAAAAAAATAGTTTTTTCTCTTTTCTTCCTCCAAGATTAATAAATATGATTTTATTATTTTAATTATTACTTTACTAATATTTTTTAGGAGGCCCATTTTGAGCTGAAATTTCCTCTAATAATTTGCTACAACCTCCTTTTTTGGTAGCGAAGTTTTTTGCGAACGTTATAATGGATGTTCACTATAACAAAAAAATATGGGCGACCACAGGTTGTAGCAAATGTTTTTATGTCGGTGCTTTTTAATTATATAATATGCACCATTTCGTTTTTATAAACCAAACACACTAGTGCATATCATCAACATAAATACATCGGTGTGTATATTTTAAAGTAGACACAACAATGCTAATATAATATAATATTGTAACATCACTGGTGTGTTGTATATACATGCACTGGTTCCTACATTCATTATCAATACACCACTACATAAATTTTAATGTTTACATATTGGTGCATTTGTTGCATTGTGACAACATTGGTGCATTTGATTTACATACGCAAACCGGTGCATATATTTTAATCCAAGCATACCTGTGTTTATATATTATATTTTACCAACATCGGTGTGGTTGTCATTCACAACCACATTGGTGCCACATATACTATTTATAGGCATTGGCGTGCTTTTATATTTAAACGCATGTGTTGATATTATATTATATATTCGTTGTTGTCTTTTTGTATTAAATATAATCGGTGCCTATGCACAACCGATATGTATCGATGTGTATATTATCCCAATGAGCACCGATGTGTATAGTTTGGAATAAAAGAACTAGTGATTATATTGCAAAAACAACGTTGATTCCTATGATATTTGTAGAGCACTAGTACGTTTATTATGTCAATGAGCACCAATGTATAAAATTTGAGTAGACATCAATTCATAGAAATGAATAAGAGGCACTAGTTAGTGCGAATATGCAAATATATTTTGTGTATTTTTGTTTTTACAAATTTTCAATTAATCATTTGAAAATCAAATATTTTTTATAATAATATTTATTTCTATATTATATTTATTATGTTTGGCTATTTAGTTGATTACACATATGTTCATTGTAAGGTAAATCATTCATATATTTAGCATTTGAATTTATCATAAAAAAATCAAATATTTTTTTAATAATAATAATTTTTATATTTTGACTATTGTGTTTACACACCCTTGTTCATAGTCACAATGTAAATCATTCATATCAGGGATGACTTTAAGGAACCATACTTATTTAAAAGTGTATAAATGTTGGCGAATATTACCAATTCTTAAAACATCATCTATAAAATGATTGGCGATATTTAAAAAAAAAAAAATTAATTTACAAGGATTTTATATCGTTTATATAATAATTTGGTGACTTTGAGGGTGAAAAATTTTTACCCCATCAAAATTGTTCGAAATAGGTCTTCAAAAAATGCAGAATGGCGAATCTTTTTTGGGAGAAAAACATGGAAAAATAGCCCACTGGGCTCAAATTCGCCCCTAAAATTATCCCTGATTCATATACTTAATCAATAATATGGAATTTTGTGACATTAGACGATATAGTACAAGACAAAACCCATTTTATTATATACGAATAAGAATCCAAAATATGGGACAACATAAAGGTCCTCAATAATAAAAAATGTCATTTTGACCTTGTTACAATTTTTTATTACTTATCTTCATCCAATTGGGGTGATATGTCCACATTAGAAAGAATTTATATTTTTCATAGATAAAAATACTGAAATATACAACTTGCAGTAACAACGTTCAAATGTATCAATCCACATTCATCGCTCAAAATTTTCTAGTCCCTCGAACTACTTCCATGCCCCGTCTCTTCATCACTTTCAAGGGATATTGTTTTTGAGTTAATCGAAATATTTTATTGATTGAATTGATTTCATCCCATATTTTCATGTTCCATATACAAGAATAAGATGTGATGAGTATAACTACAATTATATTTAATGTAATATACATAGCTGTGCAAATGAAAAAGTGTATCGATTCAATGAGTGAACAATATTTAGGACAGTAAGTGCGCACAATATAGAAATTCAACACTAGTGCACCTTATGTGTTATGACATACTAGTGCAATATATATTATGTATAATACACACTGATAATGGTATTTACATTTTTTAAAATAAAACAAATATATAAGGTGCATTGTCAAAAAATAGACACATTGTTGTGCCATTTCTGGAAAATGTGCACTGTGGACTCTGAAAACATGTTTGAAAAAAATTATGATGAGGACAACCCAAACATGTCGGATTTAAATTGAATCGCACCATGATCTTGATCCAATAGTGACCCAAGACCCCTATGTATATAACCAAGAAGTTTACATTGCTAAAAATCAAATCTTATATTGTGAAATATGATGGAATTAGGGATCTTGTTATCCCTTTAAGCCTTCTAAGATCCCTAGAATTTTATGCTAAAACTCTAAGTATTGTAATTGTTACCATAAATCAGTAAGGAACTATAGGAAAACAATATTGCTATTCCATGTCGCCTTCTACATTATTTACTCTGTCTCTCTTTAATAAATATCATGTGGAATCTAAACCACCAATCTTCTAATCCATGATCTCCTTTAATACCCCACGGTATCACAACCAACTGGTATATGGGTATCTCTAGTTTTGAAGCTTGAGATTGCAACCTTCATTTAAATTTCAAATCATTTAATCCATCAAACTATGTTATCCACTAATGATGCAAGGGAATCAAACCAATCAAAGATTCAACACATTCTTGACTTAATCTCTATCATATCATAACCTCCATCCAATGCCCCATAATATTCTTTTAAGGAGTCAATGCTTACTCTACATCCATTCTTGCGACCACACAATTGTGTTTCGATTGATCTCTTTTCCACAATATGGGATAGTTCCATTTAAGAGGAATAACACTACCTACATGCCACCTTCACAATTTTGATTCAAATGTCTCGATAACACAATGCTACATGATGGAACAAATTTAAACAATTTGTAAACTAACAAACAATTCAACGATTACCCAAGTTAAATTCTGTCAACTTGCTAACAACCTACCAACTAAATCTTAATAGACTTACGATATAGAAAGGATCTTGTAGTCTATTACACATTTCATAGCATTATCACTAATAATCAAGAGAAAACATGACATACAAGCCTTGCATTTGATGATGTCTTGCAACCATAGGTTTCAAGATTATTTACCTTTGAAGAGGAAACACAATTTATAGGTACTTCCAGTTACACAACTATCTATCCACAATTGCTACTAAACTGCAATATACCAAATCAATTTAATAAGGAACATTAGAAACACCAATCTCAAGGAACATGAGTTTAAGTTCAAAGAACAACAATATCATTCTAGTATTCTTCAAATACACATATGCTTGATCTTCACACAACCCGAATTCAGTGAGGTACAAAACAGTCATCTCGTCCATTCTTCGTACATCCACATGCAAGTATTATTTAACCTACAATTCAACTTTGGCTCACCATTACAAGGTGTATAAATATAAAACCCTGATAATCCATTCATAGATTAATTAAACATTCAACATATTAATAGAGAGAGGCACACACACAATGATGGAGACATAAACACATTATTTGTATTAAATCAAATCATGTACATTGATTTCTCCCACAAATACAATCAATTTCGCATCTCTCTATTGGCCTGATTTTACACAACATGGAGCCTTCCTTGCCCCTAGCCACTCACTCTAATCCATTCCCAAGGGATTACACAAATATTTGGAAGATGAAACTTCCAAATTAAAACAAACCTTAACAAACTCCATAGTTTATGCAACTAATTTACATAGTTTAAAATTCTAACTACTTGAAACTCTTGACTAGCCTCACATGGACCAAATCAACTATTATTAGCTTACAAAATAACTATCAAACCAATATTCACAGTTAAACAATGTTACATTATGGTTTTGGGAAACAAATCCCCTAATATATATCTCAATCCTAATTTAAGGAAAACCCACTCCCTTTGTTAAAGGTTTGTTCAACCTTATAGAGGTCAAGAGTTGACTTTGAGGAGATGCTCTTGCATTAAAATATAAAGATAAATATAACAAAAAAGGAAAGCAAGAATAAACCTAGGGTTTGCAGTAATAAAGGCAAATTTGAAGGAAGAACAACCCAAGAGTTCAAAACACTGAAGGTAACTCTTATATCCTCTATTTTCTGCAAGAAAAACATATTAATTTATTCCCTTTTTTATTCTATTTAAGGAAAACTTACTTCAAATAAATCCCTAAAGAGTTGTATGTGTCCACAGCGACCCTTATAAAATTTATCTTCAAAGAATATGTCTCCGAATACTTCCATGGTAAATCTCTCTTGCATAAGTCAGTTCTCAAAATTTTTGGCCAGAAATATTTATGGATTAGGGTTTTATTTTTATTTATAAGCTCACTATCTTAAAATTAAAAAATTTCTCTTTTTTATTTGAGATTTAAGCTCATTGATGATAAATGAGTGCATCTCTCTCTCTCCCCCTCTCTCTCTCTCTCTCTCTCAATCAAGATTTTGGTGTGCTATAATCATCAAAGTGCACCATATAAAGTGTAGGAAAATATAAAAATAAAAATAAAAACATTCACAATTTTCTTGTTGATATTACGATACAAAGAGTAGATAATATAGCATTGGTGAGTATTGCTAACATAAGTGCATCGATGGCATAACAAGGAAAAAATTGGAAGTGTAAACTTCTACAATTAAAACTTTGTAGACGTTTGTCCTTTGCCGAGGTGGTTACTAAGGTTTTAATTGATCTGAATCTTGAAATACCACACCTGTGCATTTGTCTTATTAAAGTGGATCGATGCTCTAATACAATTTTTAGTGCACCGATTACTTTATAAAAAATAGAATGTTGTGTGTTTCCCAATTTTTTTAAGAATGCAGACATGTATTGATTGTATTTTTTACTCAACTGTAGGAGAAAAAAGAGAAATAAATAAAATGTTCGATTCTTCAAAATCTATCTCATTCCATATCGTTCCAAGTTCAAGTTCTCAACTTCCATCATTTTTTATATTTTGATTATATATTTGAATTCATGTTTTATTTTCATGTGCATTTGAATAATTGTGCATTGAATTTTGCAAGATCATGATTTCATATCAAGTTCGGATGCACATGATATTCCACCACTCCCAAAAATACACAAGGTATTGTATGAAGAAGCATACCATATGTAGACGGTAGATGAGAATGGAAGGTCACTCTACCCTGCCAACTATAACATGCCATCATCCAATAATCATCCTAGAGAAATGTACTTCAACATGAACTAGATCTCTTTTATGACACCCCAGTAGTATACAGTTGTTCAAAATTTAAAGGGATGAAGATGAACCCTAGGCATGTCACAAATTCCGATTATATTAATGAAAAAGTACCCAAATTTGGTAGTATAATACCCCTCACTACAATCAATGATCCAATAGGTGAAATAAAAATAGATGTAGGAACACTTCCATATGCTCATTCTTTGAAAAGTTGGAAGTCAAATAAACCATGTTTTGTCCTAAATTGATCAACCGGCCTCCTTCGATTGAGTCAACCGAGATTTCTAGTGAGCCAATACATGGAATCGATACTACCCAAAACATATCTACGAGGAGATTTAAAAATTTGTATGAGCTAAAACATAAATAATGTCCAAGTACATGAAAATGTCAATGCAATTGTTGGAGGGTTGTGATGGCTTATGTCTTCCCAGCCATTTACAAAGTAAATACCAAACCAGTTACAATTGTGCTTTGTATGGAGCTTGGTCATCTTCCTTGTTTTTTCCTAACGTTGGGCCAAATTCTCCTATTTTGGTAACAATTACATGATCGCAAAGTTTAAAATAAATGATGCAAATCATGGGTTTTTTATCCTTTCACATGTGTTTATTCATCCCAAGCAGTTGGTAGAACATATGCCATATTGTGGTCCTCTTTATAGTAGACATGATTACTTGAATATTATTAATTACAAACATCACATTTGCATATATAGTATATGAATGGATGGGTGTGCTTCATGAAACTTTATAAGAATAACCTATTATATATCAATGGTCATCCACACACTCATGGGAACATTGCAGGGTTCATAAATTGTTGTAGGTGCTTATTGTTTAGTGAAAATATTTCATTTGAGGAAGAATTCAATGACAAAGAGTTCTTTATGAAAAAAAAGACATTTATATTTGTTGTTGTGCATGCAATACATATTTTGTCTCCTGGTGGTGAGTTTTTAATAAACTATATCTTTCATAGACCACCAAATTCTTGTAAAAAATGGCTTACATTGGGATTACCTTTATATGTTCCCTTGGGACGTATGAAAATTATCATTGAGTAATTGTATTTTTAGTAGATTTAATGTTAATGTATTGCTTAATTCCACATTTTTTTATAAAGTGGTTAATGTCATGTGTACTATTGGAAATAAATATCCATTCTTCTAATTAATGTTTGGTATGATGCTTCAACATATTAAATGCACCGTGTTTACAAATATTATTGATTTAATTTTCAAAAATTTTACAACCAGGATTTTGATGACAATCAACTTGTCTACCATCTACCATTACACCCCAGTACGATGCAAAATTGAGACAAGGTTACTAATCGAGTAGAGATTGAATAGGAAGCACACAAAGCATGGTTGAATCAACCACCTATTCAATTCCCATTACGACATGGGTCACCAATTCAAAACAAATATAGTAACACTAATTCTTCACACGTTTGGGATGAAAAAATGGTATAGAGA
Source organism: Pseudotsuga menziesii (assembly GCA_001517045.1). NCBI lineage: Eukaryota > Viridiplantae > Streptophyta > Pinopsida > Pinales > Pinaceae > Pseudotsuga > Pseudotsuga menziesii. The sequence continues at coordinate 38,241 of LPNX010010453.1, read as the reverse complement.
TTGTATGGATGATTTATTATGAGACATATATTCCATGGAGGGAATGTTGTTTAATGAATTCTATCAAGATGATCTCAGGAATGAGGCTATATTTTTTATTCCTTCTTCAAAAGCTTGAAATATGCTTCCACCACCCATCTCTTTGGGCATGGATCAAGGTCTATCGAATTGGGGATAACAATGTTATTGTACAACTTGAAAGCAATGTATGGTATTTTGAACACATGCTTCTCGGAATTACCGATGTACTAACCATTAAGTTCCTATTAAATTAACAATGAAATGATATTTGTTGCATGCTTAATGATAGTGTATATATATTTCCCACAAATTCATATTACTGAAAGAAAATGTACTTCCAAGTGATAACGTCATCCTAGACATTTGTGAAGAGGAAAATATGTTGAACTCAAGTTTGGACATGGAACTATGGTTTTTGTGTGGATGAATGTCATTGAATTGCTTCCTATTTTATCTTTCACTCGTATGCAATAAGATTATTTTGATTTATATGGGGTTATTCTTGTAGTTTTCTATGTTCTGAGGTATATGCATTTTCATATTACCTTTGATTTCTATGATATGTAAATGCATAATATTTTAATGTTGTTATTATTATAATATGCACATGTCATTTTGTATCTATTATACATTTCTAGTATGCAGTTATCTATTTCAGAATATGTATCCCAATTGTTAGATTTTTATCATTTAAGCTAGCATTATCTTAGGATATTTAATTGAGAGAATAACAAGCACAACAATAAAACATAAGAGACAATGAACACAAAGTTTTTCCTTAGGGAAACCATAAAGGAGAAAACCGCGGAACTTCCTCAAAGATAGAACCAGCACCAAAAGCAAAACCCCAAAAACAGTAAGATGATATCCCGATAGCAGTAGTCTCTCTCTCTCTTGTCCCAACAACTTCTTCTCTCTCAGTTATGCGCTACAACTGAGTGTGAGTGAATGTATGATAAATAGAGAAGCTCCCTCTCTATTTATACTAATTCCTAACTTGACAATAACTCACTAGGGCTGACTTCTCTAGGAGAGTCTAATAACCCTAGGGCCCCAAAACTGCAGGGACTTTAACCCTTGATCAATAGGAGGGTTACCCATAATGACTTTACATGACTTGTTTACATTATTGAATCTCACGATAGGAACATCGGGGCATGACATGAATCAAGTACATTACAGACACTTCCCGGAATAAACATTGGGGTACAATACATAAGATATACAAGTGAATACATTCCGAAGTTACAAACACATTAACACTCCCTCTTAACTAGGAAGGTATTCTCTCGACACAATTTATCAACACAAGTATTCTTCTCTATATCATCTGGATCATCATCGAGTTCTCGTAATCTTCATCTGGATCTGGATCATCACTCGATTTGGATCATTACCACTGGATTTGAATCATCATTACTGGATCACCACTGGATATGAATCATCACTCGATCATCTCTAGGTCATCATCACTGGTGCTATCTCTTGATTCTTCTCATCATAGGAAGTTCTACATAGCCAACCCTTTTTCATGCTGGTTGTAGGCCTAGCCTTCATGTAGGTATTTATTGTCTTCAACACTTATATCTGACCATGGAATGAACCATGTCAGAAAGGACCTCCCAACACTTACATTTGACCATGGGAGGAACACATCCAAGAACCATGTCAGAAAGGCACACACAACACTCACATCTGACCATGGGAGGAACACATCCAAAGCCCATGTCAAAAAGGACCAGCACTCACATCTGACCTAATCTTGTCAAAAAGGCTTTGCACTTACATCCGACCATGAGTAAACACATCGCACTAGAATGGATTTGCACTTACATCTGACCATGTGTAAACACATCGCGCTAGAATGGCTCTGCACTTACATTTGAACATGTGTAAACACATCGTGCCAGAATGGCTCTCAGTCCCAGACTGAGTATTCCTGGTAACTGACCAGGTACCTCCATTCTCCCAGAGAATGGAATTCAATGCTTATATCTGATCATGTGGAAACACATCCCATAGTCACCTCAGAATGGCTTAGCACTCACATGTGCCATGGAAGGAACCAATCCTCTCACTATGGTAGAATGTCTCATCCCTTACATCTAACCATGGAAGGAACCAATCCTCTCACCATGTCAGAATGGCTCACGGACTCATCACTTCCCCTTGGAGGGAACCTCGATCTAGAGAACACCAAGTTTCTCCCTGAAGTATTCAAACTTCACTTTGGCCAATGGCTTAGTCCACACATCAGCTATCTGTTCATCTGTTGCAACATATTGGAGGTTCACTGCTCCTCTCTGCACGATATTCCTAATATAGTGATATTTGATCTCGATATGCTTCGACTTGTCATGGAACACCGGGTTCTCAAACAACTTCACACAACTCTGGTTATTGCAATATATACAAGTAGGATCCAACTAGAGATCAAATAAACCAGACAGTAGCTTCCTCAGCTATACTGCCTCGCAACTAGCCAAACAAGCTGCAACATACTTTGCTTTGGCTGTACTCAGTGCCACACAAGATTACTTCCTGCTAAACCAGGAGATCACACCTGATCCCATACTGAAGCAACATCATGAAGTGCTCTTTCTATCAATGGCACCGCCTGCCCAATCTAAATCAACATAACCTTCCAGGTTAATCTTTTGATTCACCTCATACTTGAGCCCATAATCAATTATACCCTTTAGGTACCTCAGAATATGCTTTGCAGCAATCAAGTGAAGCATCAACCTCTTCTGATGAAGCATCACTCAATAGCTTCAGGTTTGATGCCATAGGTGTGGTCATGGCTTTGCAATCCATCATCCCAAATCTCTTCAGGATCTCTACAGCATACTTCCCTTGTCCTAGGGAAATTCCATCTGCATTCTACCACACCTCCATGCCTAGAAAATAGTGCATCATACCCAAGTCCTTCATTTCGAACTCGACAACAAACTTCCTCTTCGTATCAGCAATCAACCCATCCATACCTATTACAAATAGATCATCTACATACAGTAGGAGTATCATTGGGTTTCCATCTTCAACCTTGTATTAAAGGTTGGAATCTGCTTTACTCTTGGTAAAGCCCAAACTGGATAGGAAACTGTCAATTCTACCGTACCATGTCCTGGGTGCCTGTTTCACACCGTACAAGGTTTTCTTGAGTTTACAGACATGAGTCTCTCTATCATGTGTCTCAAAACCGAGTGGATGCTCCACATACACTTCCTCTTCCACTACACCATTCAAGAAAATAGTCTTGACATCCATTTGGTGTATCTTCCATTTCATTACTGCAACCAGAGCAAGTATTGATCTGATGGAAGTGTATCTGGATACAGTTGCAAAAGTTTTGTCATAATCTATTCCTTCTTTCTGGGCGAAGCCACGAGCCACAAATATTGATTTATATTTTTCTATGCTGCCATCTGCAACATGCTTGATATTGTAGATCCATTTGGAAGTTACAACAAACTTCCCTTATGGTCTTGGAATAACATCCCAAACATCATTCTTCATGATTGATTGGTACTCTTCGATCATAGTATCCTTCCATACTTTTATTTCTACCACTTCTTCATAGTTGGAAGGTTCTTTATCGACGAATTCACATAATAAGGCTACATAACCAGAGCATGACCTGGTTCTTTTCCTTTCTCTGTGGTTTTCTTTTGGAGCCCCATATCTTTTTGCACCTTGGATAAACTCTTGTACCCAAGTAGGTTTCCTCTTGTGAGGATTATTCTCCTGAGTTGGATCTACAGATTATTGAGGTTCTTCTAATTCTCGATCTTCTTCTCGAATTTCTTCGTTCATGGTTGTGTCATGAATTATGGGTACTTCTATTTCTTCAGTTTCTTTAGGAGGTCTCTTTCTGGATTTGTTGTAAGCCAATTCTTCGTCAAATGTTACATCCCTACCGATGTCAATCTTCTTGAATCCTGGGAAGTATATTCTGTAAGCCTTCAAGCTTTCAGAGTATCCCACAAATATACCCTTGCTTCTTGAAGGATCTAACTTTGTCCTCTTTTCTTTCAAAATATGTATGTACACTGGACAACCGAATATTTTGAGATGGTTGACTTCTGGTTTCTTGCCAGAAAAGACTTCTTCAGGTGTCTTGTTCTCGAGTGATCAATGTGGAGTACGGTTCTATACATACACCACAGTTCTGGCAACTTCTACCCATAGATTCATGGGAAGATCTTGATCGTGAAGCATGTCCCTTACAACTTCCATGATCGTTCTATTCCTCCTTTCTGCAACCCCATTCTATTGTGGATTATATGGAGTGGTTAACTCCCTCTTAATCCTTGAATCTTTGCATAATTGTTTGAATTAATTTGATGTGAATTCTCCACCGTTATATAATCAAAAGGTCTTGATCTTCTTTTATGTGTGGTTCTTGATCAAGGCTTTGAATTCCTTGAACTTGCTGAATACTTCATCTTTGTTCTTTAAGAAGTATATCCATGTCTTCCTAGAAAAACCATCAATAAAATAAACATAGTATACATACTCGCTTAATGAACTGGATGACATCAGATCGCATACATCGGAGTGAATGATTTCCAAGACTCCTTTTTCTTTGCTCTCACTACTTGGAAATATCTTCTTTATGTTCTTTCCGTTTGCACATCCTTTACAGACACCGTCATGTTTTGTCTGAATTTCTGGAAGTCCTTGAACAACTTTGCTTGCAAGTGGTAGTGCCCTGAAGTGCACATGTGCAAGCCTTCTATGCCAAAGTTTATTTGGCTCTACTAATTCATGGACCAAATCTTGTTTTGGTTGGCCCTTCAATTTGTATAGACCTCCTTCTTGTTCCCCAATCACTACTGCATCATCAATAGTCTTTCCCTTTGGCCACATGAGAATTTGGCCATCTACAAATGCAACCCTCATGCATTTTGCATCTAATGCAGATATGGATAGGAGGTTTTTCTTTAGTCTTGGTACAGACAATACATCCTTCATTTTTATAGAATTTTCAGAATCTATCTTATAGGAGGATTCCCCACTACCTTTTATTGGATACTGGTAGTCATCTCCAAGTTTCACCTTGTGGGGTGATTCATGTTCTGATAGTTTCACAAAGGATTCTTTGAATCCTATCATATGTTTGGAAGTCCCACTGTATATAAGCCAATCATTGCTTCCATGTGTGATGTTTCTCGTGAGAGTGGAAATCAAAGAATATTCTTCATCACTTGAAGAATCATCACTGTCTTGTTTGATTCTCTTCTTGGAAGGATCATCATCTTCTGCAGCATAAGCATGATGTATTTTCTTATTTCCCTTCTTCTTGAGAGATCTATCTTTGTTTCTAGGACAATCTCTTGCAAAGTGTCCTCTTTCATCACATGTATAGCAAATGAACTTAGACATATCTTTATACTTTCTAAAGTTACTTTTTTGGTGAGAGTGCTTACCTCTGTGATGGGTTGTTCCGGTTTTCTTGGACTGTACTATGAGAGCTTTATCTTCTATTCCCATCTTTTCTTCTCATGCTAATATTCAAGATTCTTCTTGTGAGCATTCCTCCCATAGTCTGCTAAACTTGAATAGATTCTTTTTGGCATAGATCCCTTGAATGAAAGAGTCCCAACCCTAGGGAGACCATTCAAGGTGGTCATCACAATTTCTGCATTCTCTACTTCTTCATCTACCACTTCTAGCTGTTCCTTGATCTGAGAGACCCTTGTAAAGTAAGACTGGATAGTCTGTGCATTCTGGATCTTTACATTCTTCAATTGGTTTCTCAGAGTCATCTTCCGATTTATGTTCTTTCCTTCAAATAGTTTGGTCAAGGCATCAAACATAGCTTTAGGTGTCTTTAGGGAGGACACCTGTGGTATGAGGTGATCCTTGATTGAATCAACAATAAGTCTCTTAGCCATGACCAATTTCTTCTTGTGTAAGGCCTTAGCCTCATCTCTCTCTAGAACTGGAAATTCCTCATTGATGTAGGAGTCCAACTCATTTTCTTCCAGGACTAGGGAGATCCTATACTTCTGGGCTTGAAAGTTATCAGCTCCCTCAAGCTTTTCATCAAGCTTGGTATGATGAGACATATTAACTGAGAACCTCAAATGGAAATGCAAAAGATTTAGATCTTACCAGGTTAAGATGTCAAATCTAGATCTAGAGCTGAATTTTTGCAGAGCTGGTTTAGGAGCAGATTATGGTTTGACTTCCCTAGAGTTCTGTCCAACCAAAAAATTTGATCTTGATCTCTAAACTTAGATTTTGGGGAGGAGATCAATCCAGGCCTAGGTTTACTCAAAAATTCCACTTTTGTGGGAAGCCCTAATTTCTGGCAGCAGTGTCGGGTCAAAAACTGAAAATGCTCAGAATCAGATTCTGCTTCAACATAAAGATGCGCCCTGGAGAGGAGAGTCAATCCAACCTTCTTTTGCTGAAAATATGTGGAGAGAGATCCAAAAATTAGGAAGCCCTAGTTTTCCCAGCTGCACAGTGTCTTCTTCTCAGGTTAGCTCTGACACCATGTTAGATTTTTATCATTTAAGCTAGCATTATCTTAGGATATTTAACTGAGAGAATAACAAGCACAAAAATCAAACATAAGAGACAATGAACACAAAGTTTTTCCTCGGGGAAACCATAAAGGAGAAAACCCCGCAACTTCCTTAGAGATAGAACCTGCACCAAAATCAAAACCCCAAAAACAGTAAGATGATCTCCCGATAGCAATAGTCTCTGTCTCTCTTGTCCCAGCAAATTCTTCTCTCTCAGTTATGCACTACAACTGAGTGTGAGTGAATGCATGATAAATAGAGAAGCTCCCTCTCTATTTATACTAATTCTCGACTTGACAATAACTCACTAGGGCCGAATTCTCTAGGAGAGTCTAATAACCCTAGGGCCCCACAACTACGGGGAATTTAACCCTTGATAAAGAGGAGGGTTACCCATAATGACTTTACATGACTTGTTTACATTATTGAATCTTCTGATAGGAACATTGGGGCATGACATGAATCAAGTACATTACAGACACTTCCCGGAAAAAACATCGGGGTATAATACATAAGATATACAAGTGAATACATTCCAACGTTACAAATACATCAACACCAATACTATTTACTGTTCATGCATTTAAGCTCACTCCTTGCTATCATAGATTAATTTAGCATAGGATTGCATCTTAGATTAGTCTCATATTGAATTTCATCCCTTAAAATAAAACCATGTTAACACTAAAAAGTGTTCACCTAGCTCTACATGGTCTAAACCATATACATACATCATATTCCTACCATTTTCCCCTTACTTTTGACCTTCACAATTGTATTTTCACCAAAAATGGTCCAAAACATCATTATTTACTATGGTTTACCCTCACTCTCTCCCAAAAAGGGCCAAAACCCCTAAAAACAGTTCAAAAACCCTAAAAAAGAGAAAGGGTAGAAAAACCATAGGAAAATACCATGGGTCAAAAAATACCATGGGTCACCACCTTGGGTCAAAAAACCCTAGGACCATACTATAAATACGTTGTGAAGGGTTCTCTCAAAACACTTTTTTTTCTCATTTTCATTTGTGGGTACGTTGGGACACTTTTGATCTCAGGTATTCACATACTCCCCTGCCACCATTCTCATTGCCATACCATTCCCATGGTGTACGTTGAGACATTCTCTGTACCCATCTTGGATCCATTCCCCGTTTGAAAACTATCCGTGGAGACATATGGAGAACCAACTTGTGGAGTTGTGAAACCACTTCCAAGGACATATACAGTGGCCCATTCTACAAGAAAAGAGGTGTGTTTTTATTTATTTGCATTAGTTTAGTTTAGCTGAGATATGTTAAAAAATGATAAAAAAAAATATTTGCTTTTCGTTATTACCTTAGTTTTCTTTTTAGTTTTCCATTGAACTCTTCCTTACGTTCACAATGATATAAGGTTGGTACTTTTTCACGTAGTTAGGGAGAAATATCCACTATAGTTTTGGCGACTCCCCTCGGTTGATTCATTCGGATCTTAGTTTTTGCAGGTTTCCATCGGTTTGTCCTTACTTTCCACCATCAACCGTCATAGATCAGATCCCCTTGCGGCCGATCCAATCCCTTGCTGCGTTAGCGCCTAATCCCTTGGCCCTATCCAGCTCTACTTTTTATTTTTTTCCTATTTTTTTCCAATTCGCTCTTATCTGGCTGAAAGTCACGACCCATTCGCTCCTTTCCACCCGATAAGCGTGACCTAGGTCACTCCTATAGCCCCGATAAGAGTGACATGGTGTAAATACCCAAATTTCACATGTTTCAACTTCTAGAGTGATGCTAGTCGCTCCTGTGACTCGGTTTTGAGGGACAATTGTCTATTTTTGTCTTGATCGCTCCTATTTCGGCTTATGGTGCGACCCCTATCACTCTTGTGACTCAATTTCGAGCGACCCAGTCGTGCTTTACCCTCTTTTTTGTGCAACTTGTATGTTTATTACCCAGATCACAACTTTCCCTCTGTTCCATGCGACCTAGATCACACCTATTCCACTGACAGTTTTTCAGTCTATTTTTTGTGCCTGTTTCAGACCCCTGTCTGTCTCAAACCCTGTCCCGACCTATTTTTCTTTCCAGATATGATATTTCACAACCCCTTGTTACGTTTGAGATCTACCTACTTGGTTTATGAGTTACCATAGTTGAGCTCCATAATTGAAACCCCATGCTTGTTTCCTATGTTTGATTAAAAGTTCCTTTACTACTCATTGTTTCAAGCATCATTTCATTATTGGAAGATTTTTTTTTAATTTTGCAGCTTTACTATTCATTGCTGTTATTTACTGCATTATATTTGCATAATGACAGTGAGATTTGAACATCTTCTCCATGGGTTGCTGGGTTTGACATTTAGTTGCACACACTTCACACCACAAAGTGAAACGCTCGGTTCATGACCCTGAGTAAGCCTTAAAATTAACTTAAATACAACCAACATTGTAACCTCGCTTGAGGATAAAACAATCTTGTACTTAAGTTAGGACTTTGGGGATAGACATCCAAACAACACCCTTTTATCATTCACATTCTGAGACATAGTTGTTGTCCATTAGGGAACCAAAACCCTCTTGTATTTGTTGACACGGTCACAACCGGTTTGTCGGGAGGCCCCCTGCTTAGCAGGAGTAAGCTGCAAATGAATGGGTTCCAGAATTTAGGGTGGAATACCGCACTCCATTCTGCACCGAAGGCTAAACCTTTGCAATCCTCCCCGTATCACCTAGCCGGGGGTCGGGGGCTAAAGGATTTAGCGTCAGTAAATTGAACGAACGTGTCATGAACAAGGTATCCTAATGGCCAATATTCTAGGGATATTTTAACCAGAGGTCCTTATCGGTAGTGGGATTCTCTTAGCCTGTATAGTTCTTCCATTTCGTATTGTCTGACTGGGATTTCATCACCCTGCTAAGGATATGATTTGTGAGGGGATTACAGCTTATAGTTAGGAGCTTGCTTGCACTCATGCCCAATACATTAGTGAGTCATTTTTGTTTGATAAGTAGTGCTGCTTGTTGGATTTCTGGCCACCCTTGTTGTAGACTCGCATTTCTGTGACCCGCTGTCACAGTCTAGTTTTAGGGGTTTTTGTTGGCCTGTGAGCCACCTTTTTGTTCACTCTCCTTCTACACACTCGGTTGTAGTTTGGTTTTTGAGTCTGGAATTGATTCTCTCAAGTTTCCAGTCATTACACAACACTCCATATAGTCATCATAGCTCCACCACGCTACTCATATAGGCTTAGGGGGAATATCCCTAGTTCGGTTCTTTGATTTGTCACCGTTGGAGCCACCTTCGACATCACTCACCACATTCAGAGCCACACATGGCCTCTACATCTGATTCAAATTCCTATCAGTCCAAACCCACCTTGTTCACCACCCCATATAGCCCCATGGCTGGTGCACATCCTGAACCCTTCCAAGGGGGGGTTGTTAGTAGTGGGCTCACATCCATTCAACCTACCATCACAGGTATCCCTTCATCTAGGCCCATAGGCCCTGGTCCTAGTGGGCCCGTTATCACTACACACACTACTGTTGGTTCACTACCCACTAGTGGTGGTTCCATTCCAGCCATCGTTGTCACAACTATTTTGTCTTATATACTTGGGGGTAGTGACCCTTCCACGTCGATTCCTACTATTCCTTCCATACCAGTGAATTTTCCTATAGTCGGGAGTCAATCTCATCCATCCACAGCTATGCATGGGAATTACATTCCTGCAACTACCAGCACCATTATTGGTCCTTCCCGAGCCAACCTAGGCTCTAGCCTACCTTTTATGGCTAGTATCAACCTTCCATATTTGGTACAGTTAACCAATGACCCCATTCATCACCACCCACAATGGCCTCCTATTCCTACAAGTCTTCCCTCAGACATCCCTAAGTTTGAGGGCAAGGTGGGAGAGTACCCTCAAAATCACATCATGTCATTCCACTTGTGGTGTTCATCTAGCAACATTGTGGATGACTCCATTAGATTGAGGTTTTTCCAGCGCACACTTACGAGTGCTTTTACCAAGTGGTAGATCGATTTTACTTATGATAATTACCCTAACTTCTCCTCTCTCACTTCGATGTTCCTCTAGTAATTTCAGTTACCCATCTGTTCTGATGAGGGAGTGGAGATCCTACTATCCTATCGCCAGATCACAACTACCCACATCATGGATCATATGCATGAGTGGAATCGTCGACGTATCTTGTGTAAGATCTAGTTGGATGATAGGATCTTCCTTGACTGGTTTCTCAAAACCTTACTCCCCCCATAGCCAAGGACATCACATTTGAGCGACCCCAAAAATAGGAAGAAGCCATCCTTAAGGCTTAGTAGTTCCATTTGATCTATGCCCAGTCCGGTTACTTATATACCTTCATACACGATGCTCCCTGAGCCGACACCTCTCGCCGTGACACGTTGGGGACATCTCATGCTGCTGATGGAGTTATCGAATCTATTACCCAACACCCCCAGTTTTATGCGGCTTCTCCGATGATGCCACCCCATGTGGGTAACACCCATAGTGTTTCCCAACCAAGTGATGTCCCTGATTACTCACATATAATGGCTCACTCTGGAGCTACTTCATCTTATTTTCCCTCTAGTTACGCCCCTTACTCATGCACGATGACTCAGTCTGGAGCCACTACCTCCTATGTGCCTCCCGCACCAACTCCTCATGTTCATGGACCAACTTATTTGACACACTCATGTTCTATCCAGATGGTCAGATTTGCAGCCCCTCCAGCTCCTTCGGTCTATTATGCACCATCTGTGCAACCCACTCTAGCTCTGGCCTCGACTTCTCTGGTTTCTAGGTGATAGATCTATGCTCAATAGAACCTCCCTAACTAACTCACCCCCAATAACCAACAAGTGCAGGGAAAGAACAAGAGAGGTAGAAATCAAGGAAACAACCATCCCTAAGGAGGAGGCCAATAGGAAAACCCTCCAAACAACAACGATTCCAACCCTTCTACACTGAATCCCCAGTGTCCCAGTCGACTTGGGAAGAACCCATAGTTATGGACCAATCATCCTTGTGTTATCTATAACACCTACGGTCACTACACTCATTAGTGTCCTCACATGGCTCACGTCTGATAAATTCTCCAAAATGACAGTCAACGTGATCCGAACGCGACTGCTCTAGCTCAGCGAAACCCAACACCAACAGGTCCTCTCCCTATGGTGCTCCAAAATCCCCTACCAAACCAAGGAATGGTTGCAACCCAACCATTTTCCCCACCTGCTCTCGCAACTCCTGCTGCGGCCTGACCTACTGAGGCTGGTTTCTATCACCTCATGACGTTGTTGTCTGAAGTCAAGCTCCAGACTCGACACAACCAGTATGGATCCACCACAGAAATTGCTAAACCATAAACGAAATCTTCCTCTACCACTTCTGACATGTCCCTATACTTACTGAGACCCCTATCGATGGGGTGGACAGAGTCCCATGGTTCCCTATGCGTCGTGTCATAAACAACACTACTACCAAAGCTACACTCAACTACAATATAGTTGACGATTTGTCCCAATCTCCTACAACCATGTCCGCTTTGGAAGTTCTTAAAACTTTCCCATCACAACGTAAAGCATTGTTTTCCACACTAGGTGTCGTTGATCCCTCTTATTCTAGGTTGATTACCTTCCACCTGGATCAAGGAGAACCTAGGATGCCATCAACTGTCGCATTCCAAGTTTCGATCACAATTCAAAATTTGGTCATGTATCGATGCATTATTTATGAGGAGGCATCCACCTGCGTTATTTCAACTTTCGCTTGGCAGAAACTGGGGTCCCCTACCCTTAAACCTTCTACCACCGCTCTTCATGCCTACGATGAAGGCTCTACTCAGCCCTAGGGGATTCTCATGAATGTCCTTGTTGAGTTGGCCGACAAAATGGTTTTGATTGACATTGAGGTTTTCAATGCCCAACTTGATTACAACCTCCTCCTAGGACATAGCTACATGTATTCCATGCGAGCCGTGGCCTCTACCATCTTTAGACTCTTGATGTTACCTCGTGATGGGAAGGTCGTGAGTGTCGACTAGTTGACATACTACAATCCAAAGGGGACCAACACAATGGAACACATCCTTCCTACTCTCGATACTTCCATTGAAAACGTGTCCATCCCATCCTTATATGTTACTGGTCTGGGCTTGTTTTCCATCACTCCTATGAAAGACACCTTTTTGTCCTTACCACCTCCACCCATGCCAACTGACGTATCAGATTTGTGAATACACATCCGATACCATCTCAACCAGATCGCAACCTCAGTTGCAACCCCAAACATAGTCATCTGGGAATTATTGGGGTTCATTTCCGATCTACATGATTCCCTTCCTTTTTCCACAATCTGACATCGTGAGAAAGATTGTCATGGATGCTCTCAACTTACCTAATTTCATGCTAGGAATTCCTGTGTGGTACCTCAATCCACCCACCCAACCTCCGGTTCCCCAAGTTTTGTTGAATCCCATCCAACCCATTGATATGGTGTCTCGCCCACCTCCTGGTCCATCGAAGACTAATCTTGTCTCCATGCCTTCCCCTCCCCCTCCAAAGAAGGTTGGGGGCAAGGCCGCCAAAGCAATGAATGAACCTCGTCTGACTCCTACTTGCGCATTGTGCGATATCCAAGGTCGTGTGACACAAAGCTGTCCAGAGTTGCCTCTCCTTCACACCCACATGGATGCTATGTATGAGATTGATGGTGCTCTAGTCATCGCCATCCCAGATCCACCAACGGTTAAGAACAAGTCATTGTGAACCAACCATCCTTGCGCAGTTTGCGGCTTGTATGGTCATTACTCTCGCCGTTTCCTAGACTTTCCTGAGTATCGGTCAGCCGTTCGCGACCTTCAGAAAAACCCCTATGAGTCCGATGTTATCGTCTTTGAGGAGATCCACCCTTCGTATTTTTCCTCAGACACAACCAACAACATATACATGATATCAAGTTCCAGTAGTCCTTCCATCTCCTTAGTCATACAGGATCCCTCCAATCTATCTACACATTGTTTTAACAACGATGAGGAGATCCTTGAAGCTCTTTCAACTCCTAAGTACCCTTGGGATGATATGCACCTTCACTCATTCTTTATTCCCAATGAACCTCTTTCATCATTAGATTAGTACTCAATCGAAGCCAAAGACTCCATCCATGGAAAATTTGACTCGTTCAAGAACCCCATTCCATCACCCGACGCCTTTGAAGAGGGTAACATGTCTAACATTTCATCAACTATCAACGTCAATATGTCTACCAAACCTGAGGCAGTCGAAGATATTACACTCAGAGCATCTTGCTCCCCTGAAGAAGTTGCCTCCTACAAAGTACTTTTTCAGGAGTTTCGTGATATTTTCGCTTGGTCCTATACCGAGATTCCTGGGATTGTTCCATCCATCGTCGAACATTATATCAACACCTGGCTTGATGTTGCATCTATGTGCCAAAAGAAAAGACCCATTCACCCCTGAAAGGCTCATGTTGTCAAATTTGAGATCGAGAAACTATGCAAAGAAGGTTTCACATACCCCATCGTGTATACCACTTGGGTTTCTAATCTTGTTCCCGTCAACAAAAAACAAGGTACCATCCGCATCAGTACTGACTTCCATGACTTGAATTTGGCATGTCCCAAAGACAACTTCCCCACTCCATTCATTGACCAAATCATTGATGCACGTGCCTACCATGAAGTCTTTTCTTTCATGGATGGTTTTTCTGGTTATAACCAAATTCAAATCTGGAAAGAGGAATAGTACAAGACTGCTTTCACAACCCCCTGGGAGACATTTGTGTATCGAGTTATGCCATTTGACCTTAAAAATATAGAGCCACTTTCCAGCGTGCCATGACATTATTCTTCATGAACTTATCCACATATTATTGGTCTACCTAGACGACCTCACCACTCGCTCTCAGAAGCGTTCACAACATCTAGAATACTTACGTCAAGTATTCTTGCGATGTCGCCAATACAACATACGCTTGAACCCCCTCAAGTGTGTGTTTTGTGTCCCTTCCAGGAGTTTACTTGGGTTTATCGTATCCCACAAGGGGATTGCGATCGATCCTTTGAAGGTTCATTCCATTCTGAATGTTCACCCCCCACGTACTCTGCGCTAATTGCAGAGTCTCCACGACAAGGCCAATTTCCTTCGCCATAGGTTCTATTCCTAACATCACCATGAGTACACTTTGGTCATAGTTTTTGTTTTTTGTTTTACACTGTTCTTTTCATGAGTCTCATAGTTTGTTTCCTTGGGTTCTCTTGATGGATCCTACCTCACAATGCTACGTTGGTTTCGTTGATGTAGCAAGTAGATGGTCTCCTAATATCGCTTTGGCTGCGTGGGTCATTTATTCCCTGTCACATGAGTTGATCCATATCAACGGAATGTGTGTTAGAATTTCTACCAACAACCAGGCTGAGTACGATGATGTCACAGGTCTCCTAAATGCTACCCTCCACTTGGGTATTCGTCACCTTGATGTCTTCCTAGACTCCCAGCTGCTTATCTCCTAGTTGAATAACTGCTATCGGGTACATGATCCTTGTTTCTTTAGAAAGTTCCCGTACATTAGACATTTGGTTAGACATTTTTAATCCATTACATTCATGCATGTTCCCAGAAGTCTCAATAGTGTAGCAGACCAAATGTCTAATGACGTTCTAGAGTGTCACAACAATCATAACATATAGGAAATAAAACTGCATCATGCATACATATGTCACATACATCGTATAGGTATCATCATAAAAAGACTCATAAAAAACACTTAAAAAGTGCATCCACGTGCATATATATATCATCTTATAGTGTTCAGTACAAAATGAGAAGCTCCACAAGATTTCTCGGTTGAGTATACATATCATACAAAAATCCTAGTGCTCCACTGCACCAGGGGCAACATCACTAGCTGCTAGTCAAATTCAGAGACCTCCTCTTGGTACTCTGGGTCTGTGTCCTCCTCTATGTCCTCCTCATTAGATTTCTCCTCCTCCTCCATTGACACATCAACCTGTGTCACTGCTCTGACATACTCAGCAGCGACTGCGATCCTCCTCATCAAGGGGATCCACCCTAGAGGAGCATGGTAGCATGTGGCGATCATATCATTGTCAAGTTACTGCCATCCATCATCAGTGACCCCATCCAGTAAGTGCTCAATATCGATATGAAGTGAGTCCAATGTAGTCTGGCGCCTCTAGTGCCCATGAGCGGGTAGATCTAACCCCTCTACTTTGCCCCTCTGCCTTTGATAGCTTGATGGAGGGCATGATATGATGTCTGCACATAGTATGTCGTCAGTATCTATCACACACATGAACTAGCTACCACTAAGCTAGTAAACTAAATATGAATGAAACCACATAAGGCATGATGCATACATACCATTAGGTCCCAAAACCTGTCCTGGAGGTCAAGGCATGTAAGGATCTCCTTGGTAATCCATGCCAGCATATGGATAGTCATCTATAAGGACTGGTAGCTGCTACCATTGTGAAAAGAGATCTT
The DNA here is from genome assembly GCA_001517045.1 of Pseudotsuga menziesii. NCBI lineage: Eukaryota > Viridiplantae > Streptophyta > Pinopsida > Pinales > Pinaceae > Pseudotsuga > Pseudotsuga menziesii. The sequence goes on along the minus strand of LPNX010010453.1, from coordinate 22,146 downwards.
GGTGAAGAATTGGCCCACTAAGCAACCTACCTCCCTGATCATCATCTCGCTCCACCTCCTCATGCGAGGCTCGTGAGGTCCCCCCTCATGCACTGCCAGATGCAGTCGTAGAGTAGGAAGTTGCTCAAAATAGAATGAGCACAAAAATGAGGAGAAATAGAAATCCCCTCCCACTGAACTAGCATGTTTCAGTGCACACTGAACCTATGTCAGGTACATCTGGGCCCACCTAAAGTAGGTGTCCCTTAGCACACGCTCCACAATCTGGAGTTGACTGTTTGATATCTTGTGAGGTCTCGATGACCCAAGTATCCATAACACCATTGCTGCCACAATATGGGTCACAAGACTCTCGATGTCACACACCAATATGTATGACGAGTGTACCATCACAGAGGCATAGAAATTCCTCTCACAGAGGTCATGCAGTGACACCTCATGTGTGAGTTTCAGTGTAGTGCCACTGATCACACCCAACATAGGGATCCCAATCAGAAAATAACATCACGAGAGTGATCCCGATCCGCTCCTCCTAGATAATAAAACACTCATCATCTTGGTCCCAAAACCTCACCAGCTTGTCCAACAACAACTTTTCTAAATGCATAAGTAGGATATGGAAGTACTTCCATAACCTACATTGAGCGATCATATCCTGCAGTGCTATATCATCTTGTACCTCATCTCATAGGTTCCCAATATCTCACTCTTTCCACACCACCCATGGCATCTTGCGCATAAACACAGTACCTGCTAGGTCCAGTCATGCACAAAAACTCATCCCAGGATGGGATGAGTCACCCATGTTTGGCCTTTTTGTGCAACCCAAGTTACTCAAAAATAATGAATAGGACCGACAGGGTCACTCATACCTGTTGAATAGGTGCAACCTGGGTCACACCTGTCTCACCAATAGGTGTGACTAGGTTGCACCTATCAGCTCGATATGAGCGACCTGGGTCACATATTTTCGCTCAAAAGAACAAATCGACCTCATGAACCCCTTGAGCTGGGCATAAGCCCTAGGATGAGAAAAACCATAAACTAAGCCAATGAAAAAGATGGGTTCGACGAGAACTCTTACCTGCAATTCACAGCTCAGAAAACAGTCCGTCCAGCTAGAATAAATCAACAGTTGAGTTCAGGGGTCCTCCACTCTAACTCAACACTGACCAGTGAAAATTACACATGTCATGTGGTCTCACCCATGGTTATATGTCTCCATATGGTATAGGTTTTCTTTTGTGCACCATAGAGTCATAAGGAGTCTGTTTGAGACATCGTTCACACCACCGGGTTTGGTTTTCCGTCCTTTGTATTTTTACAATACCCTCTTCTCGTGCTCTCACTATGATTTTCTGGGCCATTTCTCGGAAGTCACCTCAATATGCATGCCACCACATGAACCTCCCATTGTATGTATTGGCATGTTCATGAGCCCTCTGCTCCTTCCATACTACACAATTGGCTATATTTTGCCACCATCTATCATCCTACAAGGGGGCCACATCGGTGTTTTGCATTTATTCCTTTCAGCCATGTTCACAACATAACCTCTTTCCATATATCAAACACTTCCCCCTTTCTCGAGTGACCATTATGGAGATTCTGTTAAGATATTTTCCGACTCCTAAAAGAATGAAAAGATTGTCGAGCATGCTTGCTTCCTTTCATGCTTGTTAAAGTATTTGAAAGGGCATCTATGTGGCCTCGTTCATTTTCTTTTTCAGACCCCATAGACTATTATAAGAAAAGGATCACCCTAGCACCTTCCAGATAGGAACATTTCCTTTTGTATGCTTTTATGCTTTCCCAGACATTGGGACCATACTTTACAAAAAAAGATCATTATGGGTTGTCTTTAAGCTCTTTTCCAGCCCTCTCATAAAGAAAATATTGTCGAGCAAACTTGGTTTCTTTTGTACTCGTAAAAGTATTTGAATGATCGTCTAGTCAGTATAGGTTTAACCTTTTCTGGCCTAGTTGGACTACCAATGGTAAAGAAGTCTTCCTTCCCCAAAGGTATCTTTTTTTGGGATTAGGAGACTATCAATGAAAAAGAGATCACACTCGAGTCTTCTTCCTGTTTTTAGACAATCTCTAAAATTAAAACACCATCGAGCATTTACTTTCTTGGGCTCGCGAAAAATCCACGAGATCGTGTCATATTGATCTTAATTCTACCCTTTATTCGTGCTCCTTAAACTATGAAGAGGGCCCAAACGGTGTCTTTAGGCGCCACTACATATGATATTACAATATCGTAGCTTCCCCCCATTGGGTCTCCTTTGTTCAAAGTATTATGTGATGAGTCTTTCTTGGATCCCCTGAATATCACTAGTCCAGTTACCTCCTTTAGTATTTCCCATTTATAGTTATTTTCCTCGTATTACAGCTATGATCCCTCTCCCATGAGTCATTTTCATCTTCTACCAGGTTAGCCCTATCGTCAAAATCTAAACAAAGGATGTTTGAGTTCCCTATACTCCCCTGCCCCTATTCCCCAATTCAGTGTGTTAGTCCCCAGATTGTTCCACATCTTTGGTTATCTCCCTCATGCTTCTAGTCAAGGACACATCATTGCTTTGATTAGTTGCAGGTCTCAGGATCTATCAACGTCAACACATATATTCCAGAGGATAGACCCAGATGTCCCTATATCCTAGTTTCATCCACCTCATTGATGAGTTCCTTGGACCACTTGAGAGGAGTCATTAGTGCCTCTCGGGATGGTTGTGTCTCATGTGCTCAACTTCAGCTACATCATTGCACTATTGAGATTCATACATGGTATTGGTCCATTCATTATTTGTTCAAAGACCCTGGTTGTCACCTGACTCTAGCACATTGGTGAGTCTACTATGGGATCCACACAGTTTCTTGTCCCTTGTGATTTCTAAGCTATGTTGGCAACAATTTTTGGAAGCCCCAGTGTTGTGCTTCCATGTATCTCCAGTACTTGATGATGCACATTGTACCACAGATATTTTGACTCTCGGTCATTGAGTCCACATATATGTACACCTCCATATTCAGTAGAGCATCAGTTGTGATGATATTGCATTCCATGAGAATGCCATTGTTCCTATGTATCAGTTCTTCAGATCAACATTGTATTTAGCCTCCCATTGAGGCCACCGTTAGGTATCATCATTTGCATATGTATTGATCGGCTCCCATGTTTTGATCCTCAATCCCATTATTTATTCTTTTGACATTGTTACGAGCATGGGTATGCCCGTTTCGTCCATATACATGTCACACATTATATGTATCTCATGCATTTTTGAGAACCCATAATAAAAAACCAAAAGCAACCATAGTTCGAATGAGGAAGCTCCACTTCTCCATAGGTCTCTCCAGTCTCTCCACTATTGTCACAATTATTTCCCATGATCCTATGATGTCCATCGACCATACGATGAGCTCTTTCCCTTACACATCAGAGGGAAATCTATTAACACTAAAAAGTGTTCACCTAGCTCTACATGGTCTAAACCATATACATACATCATATTCCTACCATTTTCCCCTTACTTTTGACCTTCACAATTGTATTTCCACAAAATATGGTCCAAAACATCATTATTTACTATGGTTTACCCTCACTCTCTCCCCAAAAGGGTAAAAAACGCTAAAAAGGGTTCAAAAACCGTAAAAAGAGAAAGGGTCAAAAAACCACATGAAAATACCATGGGTCACCACCTTGGGTAAAAAAACCCTAGGACCATACTATAAATGCATTGTGAAGGGCTCTCCCAAAACACCTTTTTTCTCATTTTTATTTGTGGGTACACTGTGACACTTTTTCTCTCAGGTATTCACATACTCCTCTACCACCATTCCTACGGTGTACGTTGAGGCATCCTCCATACCCATCTTGGATCCATCCCCCATTTGACAACTGTCCATGGATATATCTGGAGAACCAACCTGTGGAGCTGCGGAACCACTTTTGAGGACGGATACAGTGTCCCATTCTACAGGAAAATAGGTGTGTTTTTATTTGTTTTCATTAGTTTAGTTTAACCGAGATATATTAAAAAAATGATAAAAAAATATTTTCTTTCTGTTATTAGTTTAGTTTTCTTTTCAGTTTTCCATTGAACTATTCCTTACGATCACATTATTCTAAGGTTGGTTCTTTTGCATGTAGCTGGTGAGAATTCTCCACTACAAACCCTAAATGGATGACCATAATACAACTGTTGAAACCCCAAAAACTAGTGAATAGTAGATGGGAAAGAATCTGGACGGGTTCCTTATTCTAAACGATTTAAGGTCTAATTAGGACTTTCTACCAGGGAGAAACCATACCATTGCACAAGTAAATTTTCGAGTGCCAACAAATTTGATGCTAGAAGGAGGGCTACTAGTGCATGGATGGTAGAGAAATTCCTCCCACATGTGAATATTTCTCTGGATCCACACCTATATAATTTCAACCTGAAATTTCATTTCCCTAAGGGGTAAACAATGGACATGATATTGATAACTTTCATGTGGAGAATAACCATTAAATGGAACAAACTGAGTCTTCTCCTAAGCATCTTTTTTGCAATTCCTTATAGAGGCGTTAATATTTTCCATCGATACACAAGGTCTTACATGAAACAAATTGGGTCAATGCTTGTTATCCCTTCATTACCCAGACACCATGATTCTTGTACAAAGTCTATAGGAACTAAAGAGTTAGTATTGGTTGATTCTATTAAATAATTGTAGATCTCTTATTACAAGAGATTCCTAAACCCATTGATCCTATTGGACCATCATCTCTTGGATCCCCTCATTCTTGGCATACTCTTTCTCCTCCAAAATTACCTCCTAGTATTAAAAACATGGCGCATAATGTGAATCAAGCACTATATTGGTGGTTATAGGGTTCTTTAAACTTAGTTGGACAACTCCATGATTTACCCAAACACCCTAGTGCATTTTGCCTAAAATTGACCCAAATAAAGGGACCACTCCAGAAGACCATCGTAAAAAATTATATTTTGGATCTTAGGATTATGAATGTAGATCATGAATATGTGGTATGTCATGTGTTCCCCTATATGTTTTAAAATAAAGTATCCACATGGTATTTTAATTTCCAACCTCAATTAATGACTTATAAGTTGGATGACTTTGAGAAGATTTTCTTGGGAAAATTTGGAGAAGAAAGAACTCTAGCATCCTTAATGTGGGAATTGTTGTCTTTGAAAATGTATAATATGGAGAAAGTTAAATATTTTAACCAACAATTTAACATGGTTCTAAATATTTTTCTTGTTGCTCCTCAACCTATTCAGGAAGTGTTAGTGGAATATTATACCATGTCTAGGATGACTCCCTGCATTCCTCATTAGTAATGTTTGTCAAGAGGTATGGTAAAGCTACATTAGAAGACAAATTTGAAGAAGATATGAAAATTGAGCTATAGGTGTATAATATTGTTAAATACTTATTCGAAATGGAACCTAAGGCCACAACATCCAAGAATCCTCTGTTATTAACCAAACCTATCAAAGATAAACTCTCATATTCAGGTAGTGTTGTTAAACTAGTCCAAAAGCTATTGAATGCAATATGTGACATGAAAAATAATAACGAGGAGATCTCTATTGGGAATAAACCTTCTAAACCCTTCTTTAGGAAGAAATACAACACTCCAAATCCCCCAGAAAATGAGGCATCTGATCTCAGTTTGAATGATTTAGGAAGGGATCATTTTTTCACTTACCACCAAGAGAAATGCTAAGAAAATGCATGTTCCCAGTGGATAAATTCCATGAGATTAGTGATAAATCAACTATTGGACAAGAAATCCTTGGATGAGGAGGAATAAGAAGAACAACAAAATCCTACTGAAATTGAGGAAGATACTAAATAGACTACTCTAGTATTATGGGACTTTGCTCTTAACTTTGGAGATGATTGTTCAAAAGATACAACTAAATTTTAGAATGTGAAAACTACCCCCACAAACTATGCACTGAGAAGTAAAGGGCACGTCATCACAACTCCTAATATAGATAAAGGAAGTATGAAGGGTAATCCTACTGAGAAGGTGTAGAAAAACAAATCCCTACCAAAAGTAGCACCATCAATAAACAACAAAAAAAAGCACTATGAACTACTAAAACTCATAAAACCATCAGTTATACCAAGTCATAGAAAACTATCCCCCCTATGAACACCAAGGGTTCAAAATTTTTTAAAGGGGTTTCCACAAAATAAGAAACTATATTTAGTGGTCATAACATAGGATATGATGTTGTGGAGGATATTAAGAAAAGCAAGGAACATATATCACTACTTGAAATGCACAACATGCCTCAACAAAGGAAACAATTGATGGAGGCATTGGGTCGGACCATAGAATCACAAACCTCCCTAACCAATGAAAAGGAAGGGAAAGAAAATAATGCAAAGAAGGATAAATAAATTAATAAAGATATCATTGGGGGTAGATCTAAATCCTAGACACTGCATTTTTTACAAACATTCGAAATATATGATTATAATGTTCACAACTTTTTGGTTGATTCTGGAGCTTCCTCCAATGTGATTCCATATTTAGTGTGTAAATGATCAACCCAACCCATGTCCTTATAGGATCATACAACTTTATAGGTATGATGTTAAAGTGATCGATGAATTGAAGAGTATCCTAATCAGATTAGCATAATATATAAGAGTCTGTCAATTTATTGACATAATTTTGGTTCACATCCTTGAGGAATATGGTATATTTCTCAACAGAGAATAGTCAAGAAAGTTGCAAGGATATTTTTTTACCAATTGGTCTCACTTGTGGCTCCTTTATCAAATTAAGTTGAGTCATGTCAATGTAGAGAAGGATCCACACATGAAAAATACCATCACAGAGTTAGAAGGACGCAATCATAACCTTCCATTTTTACTCAATTTGTCCTAGGGAACTAATTCCTTGAAATTGGACCATTATGTTATTATAGTGAGTTTTCCATTCATGAATTAGACACTCAGTCCGATATCCTTCAGTTTTTTTGGACAGATGAAAATGATTGGAACATATTAGAGCTAGGTACTAACATAAATTTAATTATCATCACAGATTATAATGGTAGTTTAGATTCTAACTTTTAGAATTTATATTTTGATGGCTCAAAGACACAAGAAGGTGAAAGGGTTGGTTGTGTCCTTCTTGGCCATTAAATACATAATACTTACCTCTCATGTAGGATAGAATTCGAATTCACCAATAACATTGATAAATATGAATCCCCAGTCTAAAACCTCAGAAAAGTATTGGTCTTAAGGTAAAATATTTCAAGGTTTTTGGTGATTCTAAAATTGTTGTCAAATACATTAGAAATACCATCCATTGTTTTTCTTCTCACTAAAAGTGCTATTGGAAAAATGTATGGAATTTGATTTCCAAGTTCAAATTTTTTAACATTAATTCTATTCCTCAGTCTATGAATGCTATTGTTGAGCTTTAAGAAAATATGCTTCACGTTTAATTCCTTTAAATGAAAAGTTTTCCATTGACCTTCTTTTTAGGCCTTCCACTCCATACAATATGTCTAACTAGAGGGTGTTTAATAATGACAAGAAAATTACTGAATTCCTCACATATGAGGGTAATTTTAAGGGCTCTATTATAAATGATGAGGAGCACCAAGCCAACCTGAATAGGTATGAGAAATATGACAACTGATCCAAAGATAATTTCATGGCTAAAGGGATGCAGATGCTAAAAACATTGTTTGATTTACAGGAAAATTTCAGGAAACCCATGAATGTTAAGGACGTGAATTTGGGAACACCACAAGAAAGGCATATATTTATCTAACTTTTTAAGCAATACGAGGATGTATTTTCTTGGACCTGTGACAAATTAAATAGTTATGACACCCAGATTATAAAAAATGTCATTCCCATGAAACTCGATGCCAAACCCTTCAGTAGAAGATAAGAAAAGTACACCCAACTCTAGAACCTTTGATCCATAAAAAAATGAATAAACTTAAGGATGCCAGGATTATTTTTAAATTCAAAATTTTTGAGTGGGTGGTCAACCTAGTCCATGTACGAAATAAGCTAGAGGAGATCAAATTAAGTGTGTATTTTCTAAATTTGAACATAGCATCTAAAAAACATAACTACCATGTTCCTCCCATGGAATAGATTTTACAACTTATCTCTATATTTGAAATCTTCTTATTGTTAGATAGGTTCTTAGGTTACAATCAATTGTTTGTGGATGAAGGTGATTGCTTTAAAAAAAAATTCATGATGGATTTGGGTAAACTCTCTTTCCAAAGAATGCTTGTCGAGTGAAAGCACAAGCCATGTTTAAATGGTCCATGGACACTGCATTACGTGAATTAATTGGTCACAGTGTGGTTGTGTATTTGGATGATGTCACCATTTTTTCCAAGAAGAGGTCATACCATTTTCATCATCTTAAATATATCTTTCAAATATGTATAAAATATGGGATATCACTCAACCCGAAGAAGAGTATTTTTTCTATTCATAAGGGAAATTATTGGGACATGTGTTGATGTTTGAGAAAAGTTGGAGAATCTTGAACTTTAAAACTTTTATCAATCAATTTCAGCACATATGTATCTCATAAATCAGCCACATATCAATATATCATCCACATGTGAATCTTAGAAATATATCAACCACATGTAAATCTCACAAATGTATCATCCACATAAATCATCTTCATAAATCAACCATATAAATCAGGTGCTTAAATCATCCATATTAGTCAATCAACCATGAGAGACAAGATATACCCTGGGAAAACCCTCCAAACACGGAGAATGAAAAACCCAACAATTATTTGAGTATGATAGATAGATTTGCAGAGAATTGTTTACAACTCATAATTTTTCGATAATAGATATCTCCACAATAGTATTGAAGAGAGATCCAATGTAACCCTGCAAAAACAATTGTATGCAACTGTATTGAACTTTCCATATTCATAGTATATTAATAACAAGCAAAAAACCATAGCATGTAGAAGGTAGCGCATAGGAGGATAAGTAAACACACTGAGAGAACCACATAATGCATTCACAAGTAGGAGCTAACTATAACTCCATCCATGAAAACATTAGCGCCCTTCCTTTCCTAAATTAGATTTAGCTAAATGTTCACCATATTGAACTGAAATTGAATTGACTTGAACTGAGTGTTAACTGACTTGAGATAAATGTTAACTAACTTGAAATAAATTTTAACTTACTTGAACTGAATGTTAACTTACTTGAAATGAATGTTAGCTTACTTGAAATGAATGTTAACTGATTTGGACTGAATGTTAACTTACTTGAACTGAATGTTAATTGACTTGAACTGAATGCTAACTTTACTTGAATTGAATGTTAACTTACTTGAATTGAATGTTAATTGACTTGAACTAAAATCAATCTTTAACTGACTACTGATCACTTAGTTAACATGCTAACTTAAGTGTCAACAGTTTTTCACTCTTAGTGTAATCCATGCACAATCTATGTTATTAACTTTTGCATGGATATCTTTAGTTAACTGATGCATGTTAATTGATGAACATTAAGATCTTCTTTACTTATATGATTACATTCATTAATAGCTTAAATGGTGCTTTGACTGAGGCATTGTTTGAGTCATTCATATTTTACTGAAGCTTTATAACTTGAGTTCACTCAGATATTTGAATGGGAAATTCTCTTTCTCTTTCTCTATGCTTTATCTCATTATCATTAATTAAATAATGCATGGTCCATATGTGTATTATTTATCCATATTATCATATCATACTCAGAAGAAATATTCCATACATACTAATGATCACATATACTACGTTGGGCCATATATCATATGCTAAAGTAATTCACTCTAGGGGTAGCTAATCCCTAAAGGATACTTATAGGACTCACTGGCCATGACTAGAAATATATCACATACACTACAACAAAACCCTGTGATTAGCGTCTCTTTTAGATTCCTTTTTAGCGTCCATTATCACTTTTAGTGTATTTTTCATCAATTTTTGGACAAAGTGGATGCTTTTCCACTGGATTGTGCTTTTAATGGCGTTATTTGCATCCCTTTTTAAAATTTGGCATTATTTTGGATGCTAATTAGCATCCCAATTAACGTCCCAATTAGCGTCAAAATTTACGTCCTAATTAGAATCCCAATTAGCGTCCCAATTAACATCCAAATTAGCGTCCCAAATAACATCCCAATTAGTGTCCCTTTTTAAAAGTTGACGCTATTTTGGATGTTGATTAGCATCCCAATTAATGTCCCAATTAGCGTTCCAATCAGAATCATAATTATCATCCCAATTAGCATCCAAATTAGCATCCTAATTAGCGTCCAAAAATACATCCCATATAACGCCAAGAATAGGCTCCAAAAACTGTCTTGAATAGCATAGCACCATATATTAATCCAAGGTTAGCGACAAGAATTGTGCCATGAATGTTGGCAAGAAAAGCATTCAACATAGCGCCAGTTATAGAGCCACGAATTGTTCCTAGAAAACATCCAACATAGTTCCAGGTATAGATCCAGGTATAGTGCCTGGAATAATGCCAGAAATTTTGAAAGCAACTATGCTAGGAATTGCACTAGGTTTAGAGCTAGGAATTGTGTTCAGAAAATGTCCGAAATAACGTCAGATATATCAATGCCAATGTCAATGTCAATGATCATGATTCATGTGATAGTACTTTTGGATCTTGATTTATCATAGTGGCACCTAAATGATCATAATCGTGGCACTTTTAGATCTTGATTAATCCTAATGAGGGTTAAATTACCTTAATGTCACCTAAATTTCTCTAATGGCATTTGAGTGTCCCCCACAACATTTAATAGACCCTAATTGCATATGATTAGCCCTAACAACATGACGATGATGCATTATGATAATTATGATGGAGCATATGGATATGATTTAATAAGTATAAGACTATATCATCCATTCTTGTGAGGTAGTAGGGCTCCTTTCTCATTGTTATCGCAATTATATTGATGATGACTATGACAATGAAAATGATGTTGATTTATTGTATGATGACTATGACAATGCGGATGTCAACGATGATTATGCATGTGGTATCACTTTTGGATCCTAATTGATTATAATGGAACCTAAATGTCAGTAATGACATCTAAACAATCCTATTATAATCAAAATGAATGTAACGACATATAAATGACCTTAACAATTACATGACATTAATCCTAATGTTGATGAGTGATTAAGAACACTAATGGCATATGAATGACCATAATGACAATGATGACGATGATTTTGTTGATGATGTACTTAATATTGACGATGATGTTGATGTACCATATGGAATTGATGATGATGATGATGACAACTTCGATTTCCACGATGATGATGCATGTATAATACTTTTGGATATTGCAAGATTCGAGATATTGGAGTTAATAACAAGTAATAGAGGTTGTGAGCTATTGACTATAAAAATATTTTTAGCCTTTTTTTTACATTAACTGATATGGCCATTAGGTTTTGTAATTCCTCCACCCCCAACCCCCCCACCCACTTACACACCCCTTGTAGAAAGGTAGTACAATACCACGTATTATGGTGCTACAAAAATGTCACCCTACAAGGATGCTTTGGACAACCTCCCCATCCATAATCTCATTTTTACCAAGAGAATCCAAGGCACAAGAAGTGGATATCAATTTAACACAAAATCTAACTTTCTTTGTACTCTTAAGGACATTTTTCTCTTGGTTTAAAATGGAATGAAGCAACAAGAATTTCAATAATGCTCATAGTGTTACTTTGAAGAAGTGGATCAAATGTTTTTACACCTATGGACTTATAAGCGGACATATCTCAAGGAAAAAAGAAATTAGTTGCTCAAGTTTTATGGCCCCTATCAAATCTTCTAGCATTATGCTACACTATTGACCAATGTTTGATTCCCATGGGATTTATTTTACATAGTAAAAGAGTGATTGAAAACATCGAGGTAAATTCCCAACTTATAATACTATAAGACGGGCATTCACATGGACGCACACATCAAATGCACATAGATTGGATATCTAAGCTTGTATCTATGTACTATACAAGAGTGACTTTTACTTGTCACTTTAAGTTAATCACAAAGAAATTTAGAGATTTTTGAGAATATAATTGTCATCGATTTCAAAGGAGTTCAAGAATGACAAAGGAATAACCAATAGACATGGTAGTAGGATGAACTCAGTAAAAGACAAAGGATCCATTACATGGATTGTCAATTTATGTCAAAGTATAGCAATGACAAAGGAATAATTGATAAAACATGATTACAAGGAGATGGACTTTGATAGACTTTATCGAATATCTTTGTTCAGCGCTATGGAAAAGCTCAGGTCACGGGATGTAGTTAAATTTAGTTCGATAGTCAACAATAAACAATATCAATTTTATATAATGACATAGTATTAGCATCCACCCATATATTATTTATATTCTATCAAGAGCATATCAATAATGTATATGCAACATGTCATGACAATACAAAGAATAAAAACAAATTGGCATAGAAAGTCCTTCCTCTTTATATTTTCCCTTATGCAGAAGTCACAGTGATCATCTTGATATAGTCATCATATTGGACATGTAATTCTAAAGTGTGCAATGGAATCATCATCATATCATCCTCATGTAGTATCACACATTCATTAGCACACTCTAGGTTAAATCGTAACCCTAGATATGAGAAATTTAACACATGAGGTCATGCTAATTTAATACATGGATGAACTCTAAACTTTTTTTACTTGCAAACTCATATCACATTGATCAATGAATCAAAAAACTCTTTACATAGTAAAATGATCAAACTATAAGGTATCTTGATCATGCAAACCCATGATTATTAAAGATCAAGTCAATATCTAAACACATAAAGAGTTGAATAGGATCCTTACTCACCTAAGAAGTACATACCTGAGTTAAAACCTTCTAGGAATCCTCGCCATACTTGACATACCTCTTTAAGAGATCAAGTCCACAACTTGCTGATTCCATTATCTCTTTTCTGATATCATATTTAGGGCATAGACTAGAAGTACCGTTGGAGCTATAATAAGCACATCTTTTAAGACCAAAGATTCCCTTTACACGCCTTGTGGTAGTTTCAAACCATGTGCATGGTACATGTGTCACACAACTCTCTTTTAAGACCTAAGGCATTGATTTTCCTCATACGACATCTAGGGCCTCAATAATCATCTTCATTACAATGACACACACCCAATACATGCAAGCCAAACATTCTCTTTCCAAGGATTTCATGGTGGTTTCATACAAAGTGCATGGTCCATGAGCACTAAAATCCTCTTTTAGACCCTAAGAAATCGATGCTTCTCCTTTGACCATGTTTAAGCCATCAAGAGCCATCCTCTGTGCATGAAAACTTGTATTGGTGACCATGCAACACACGTAGGCCAAAAATGATCTTTATAAGTATGTGTGGTGACTTTGGACCATGCACTTTAAGGATGCATAAGGTCTAAGGCCGTATGAGTTTCCTAAATAAGATGTTCATGCCATGAAATTCCATTATCATTGGTTATTCAGTGAAGGGCCATCGTTGTGATGCGTAGGAAAATAGTACAATTGTTTGTAGTTCATTTTCTATGGAAACATCACTGTAAGTTTACTTTCAATAGCATTCCTCGCCCCCTTAAATGTTTATTTATGGCAATTGATGAGCTTTAAGAAAGAGTTTTCATTTCTCTTGAGGGTTAAAAATATATTCATCATTGTTTCACACAAATGATTAAACTTACAAGTCCATATTATGGTGTATCATACTAGGAGATTGAAAGTTATAGAAACAATTTTCCTTAAAGTCTGATGCAAATAAGCTACAACAAGTGGTTTTTTTTTGTTTTTTTTAACATTTAGTGTCTAAATCTAAGACAAATAATATATTTGATTCAACTCCTTAGAAAAATACCCATGATAATATTTTAAATTACATTTCATGCATTCCATCCATGTGTGGTTTAGTATTCACTCTTTTTAGCCATCTCTTCACCTTAGATTAAAATTTGAAAAAAATCATTTTACATTAAATTAGAAAAACTAAAAACTAAAATATGTGCATTCCATCCAACGTTCAAAATTGAACGTTTCCCAGCCCTTCCAAAGGGTTCTAGCCCTTCCTATAAGTGTAAATTTAAATTTTCCCTTCAAAAACATTTTAAATTCTGAGCGTTACCCTTCCAATTAAGAAGGGCATAATTTATATCAACATTTAAAAGAAGAGAAACATTTAAAATTACCCATCCATATAACTTTATCAATATGTTGACATTCCTGTGCTATAAAGTTCAACTCGTCATTAAAAATATTGGAAATATGATAAATTATAATTAGTCACTCACTCATGTCATGCACTCAATGCTTAGTTGTGCAAGATGACCAGTAATGAATGATTGTTGATATATTTGTAACTTCAAAATGTATTAACTTGTATATTTTATATATTGTATTTCATTGTTCCTCGACGTTCCTATTGGGATAATCATTAATGTAATCAATTCATGTAAATTCATATGGGTTAACCCTCTTAGTTGATCAGGGGGTAAAGTCCCCACAGTTTTGGGGAACTAGGGTTATTAGACTCTCCTAGAGAAGTCAGACCTGGTAAGTAATTTTCAAGTGGAAAACTAGTATAAATAGAGAGTGAGACTCTCTATTTGTAACACACACTCACCTAGCTATAGCGCATAGGTGAGAGAAGAGGAGTTCACACAAGTGAGAGAGAGAACAACTGTTGGAGATCATATTTCTGTCTTTGGGTTTTACTGTTTCCATTGGTTCTCATTCTATCTCTGAGGAAGTTGCGGGGTTTTCTCCTTTACAGTTTCTTCGAGGAAAATCTTTGTGTCCATTGTCTCTTGTGATTGATTTTTGTGCATGTTATTCTCATAGATAAGATCCTAAGATAATATCACTTAAATGATAACAATAGACCATGGTATAAGAGCTAACCTAAGAAGAAGACACTGTGTAGCTACAGAAGATATGGATTCTTACTTTTTGGGTCTCTCTCCATAGATCGTTAACAAAAGGAGGCTAGGTTAACTCTCCATTAAAGGGCACATCTTTCTATCGAAGTAGAATTTGATTCCGGGCATTTTCAGTTTTTGACCTACCATTGCAACAGAAATTAGGGATTTTCACGGAAGTGGAATTTTTTAGTGAGCCCAGCATAGGATTTCTCTCCTCTTCAAAATCTAAATTTAGAGACCAAGGTTGAAATTCTTGGTTGGGTGAAACTCTGGGAAATTCAAACCCTAATTTGACCTCAGACCTGAAAAACCCTAAAATACTAAAATAGGTAGTTTTGATACATTCGCTATATCACATGATTGGAGAAGGATTAGAAGCCAAAACGTGTACAGACCAAAGAAAATTTCATGTTGAACATTGTGTAAAACTTTCAGCCTCAGATTCACTATATTCTGGGAGATATGATTCCTCCAAATCAGGGTTCCAACCTCTTCCAGGATTGATCCCTAAACATGACACCTAGGGAGAATTACTATATCTTGGGATACAAAGGTCCAAATGAAATGTCACAATATTTTCCAGATAGGGAATAGATTGTACTTTCTGTGGTAAAATTTTTAGACCCTGATGATGAAACAGTGACAAACGGAAGTCCGTACAAGTTCTCTATGCTGAACAGTCCTGAAATAAGTCACCTTGGGAAAACTATCATAAGTCCAAATTGGTGAAATTAATTCCTATTAAATCCATGGTTTTGGAATTAGGACATACAAGGATATCTCAGTATGAAATTTCAGACACCGGGGAGCAGTACATTTGGAGATACTGCAGAAACAATTTCAGACATTTCACCAGAAGAAATTGAAAAACTATGGATTCCTGTTTCGGGAGCTTCCCTCCACTGTTTTCAGAAAAGGAGCACATTGGAAATATCACCTTGAAGAGGCCCATATTTCTATCCAATCATATCAGAAATATTCCAAGTTATGAAAATTAGGGTTTCTCTGACAAACCCTAGACCATCCAGATCCGGAACTAGGACGAACACCTCAAATTAGTAAGATCTAATATTTTGCTATTTACATTTGAGGTTCTCATTTCAAAATTACCTATCACACCAGCTTGATGACAACCTTGGTGAAGTTGAAAAATTTTGAACATGGAAGTATAATTTTTCACTAGTTCTTGAAGAAAATGAACTGGACACCTACATAAGTGGAGAGGTTCCAGTTCCGGTGGGAGATGAGGCTAAAGCCTTATTCAAGAATAAATTTGTCAAGGCCAAGAGGATCACCTTATACCACAAGTGTATTCCGTAAATACACCTAAAGAGATGTTTGATTCCTTGACCAAGCTATTTGAAGGGAATAATATAAATCGAAATAAGTATAGGAACTCCACGATCCTTGAAGAAATTGACTTGGATCAGTATTTCAGTAAGAAAGGTCTACGAGACAGAGGGAGATGAGGCTAAGGACAGAGCCAAGAAAATCATTGTATGTTATATTAAATACCATCTCACTCCTCATGTGTCATCCTTGAAGACACCAAAATGAATTGTTCGATGCTATGACGAAGCAATCAAAGAAGAATGAGATATTGTTATAACCACCTTGAATGGCCTCCGAGGATTATGGGATTCATTCATTCGAGGACTGTGTGCCAGAAGGAAGTGATTACTTTTAGCAGACTCTAGGAAGAGTGCACACAAGAAGAAGCTCAACTTATAATAATAGAAAAGAAGATGGGAGCAACTGAAGATCAAGCTCTCACGATTCAAGGAAGATCCCTCAAGTGATGAGGAATATGAAGAACTCAATTCTTGAAGAACCTCTTATCCATCTTAACATTTGGATAAGAAATGATGTTTTTATGAATGAAGAATGTGATGAAGTTTAAATATGGATTCTACTCACGAAACAAATAAAGATAAGTTTTCAATTGTCATTTCATGATATTGTTTTGTTATTCATTTGTTTATATTCAGTTGATGTGTTATGCATGATAGAATGTTTGCATTAATGACAATATGCATGTGATGGGTAAGTATCTCATGGTGCCATACAACTCTCCATTTCTACCTATCTAGAACGAAACCTCTTTGCTGACATATTGGATTAGTGCACAATGTCAATGATGTCATGGTAAAGNTGTATTGGATAAAATAGTTGCATGATCATATCTTTATGCATAAGAATTTTCCATTATGAATATGCCTTATGAAATGTTTCTAACCATACAACTAATGCATTTCACTTGTAGGAAATATTGTGTACAATCGCCTACAAGAAAAGAAGGATGAGACTTGTTCTGAAGAACAAGTGGCAATAGTTCAAGAAATAATCGAAAATGAAGAATGATGACTAGAATGCGAAGTCGAATACCTGAAGGGAAGTCAATAGTATCTTCCATATGGATTTGCAATATCCACCATGTAGTAGGATACAAGGAAAGATTTGTAGCACGAGGTTTCTCATGGAAATAAGGCATAGACTATGAAGAGACATTTGTAGCCACTTGAAGTTTGACAAGTAGACTCATGTGTGCAAAATAATTCCTTGTATGAGCTCAGAAGACACCCATGGGATAACAAATACATGAGGAGCTTGGAGATCACCTAGAAAAATGAGGATCTTAACCTTTGCTACAAGGTTGAAGATGAAATCATATAGAGAATGACAAGTCACAGATGGGTGCGAGAAGAACTTTTGAAAAGGTTCAAGACAGAGGATCTTGGTATCCAGTTACCCCAAATGGATACATAAAATATTAGTAGAAGGGGAATCTACTTGTCACTCCAGTACATAATACATAGAGTACGAAAGGCAGAGGGAGAATGATGCTCCGCTTCAGAGGGAGTGACTATAGAAGATCCGAGGTTCGACATGGTATGACATGATGGAAAGATTACTGATGGCTTTAGGCTTTACTGAGAGTAAAGAAGATTCCAACATTTTCTTCAAGGTTGAAGGAGGAAGACCAGTGATGCTCCTGTTATATGTCAATGACCTGTTTCTGACAGGAAAAGAGGAACTCATAAAAGATGCAAGAAGGAGACTTGCTCCTAAGTTCGAGTGAAGGGGCTTGGGAATGATGCACTACTTTCTAAGCATGGAGGTGTGGCAGAATGCAGATGGAATCTCCCTTGGAAAAGGGAAGAATGCAGTAGAGATCCTGAAGAGGTTCAAGATGATGGACTGCAAGGCCATGGCCACACCTATGGAATCGAACACGAATCTATTGAGTAATGATTCATCAGAGTCAGTTGATTCCACAATGTATCATTAGATGATTGGGTCCTTGATGTACCTGACGAATACAAGACTAGATATTTGCTTTGCTGTGAACACATTGAGCCAGTTCCTGATGGATCCGAGACATGTTCACCAGATGGTTGCAAAGCATGTAGTGAGGTACCTAAAGGGTACAGTTTATTATGGGCTCAAGCATGAGGTGAGTCAAAAGATTAACCTGAAAGGTTATGTGGATTGGGATTGGGTAGTAAGTGCCATTGATAGGAAGAACACTTTGGGGTGCTGCTTCAGTATGGGATCAAGTGTGATCTCTTGGTTTAGCAGGAAGCAATCCTACGTGGCACTGAGTATAGCCGAAGAAGAAAAGGAGCAGTGAAGCTCAAGTTTGTCATCCATATAGAGATCTCTCGAAAGAGGAAGTGATGAGTTCTAGCATAGCTAGTGAGGCAAGTTGTTTGAGCATAAAATCTTGGTGAAGATCGTAGGTTTCACAGACGTAAACAGTCCTGTAGGTTGTCCTAAGATGTAATCAGTCCTGGTGAAGCTTGCAGGTTATCCTTGGATGCAATCTGCCCTGATGTAATTCTATGCTAGAAATGGCTAGAGTGAAGTATGAGTACTTCAGGAAGAATCTTGGTGTTCTCTAGATCGAGGTTCCTTCCAAGGGGAAGTGATGAGACCATGTGCCTTTATACATGGTGTTAGGATTGGCTCCTCCCATGGTCAGGTGTAAGTGCAGAGCCCTTCTGACATGGTGGTAGGATTGGTTGCTTCCATGGTCAAATTTAAGTGTAGAGCCCTTTTGACATGACGTTAGGATTGGTCCCTCCCACAGTCAGATGTAAGTGCAGATCCTTTTTGACATGGTGGCAGGATGGGCCTCCCATGGTCAGATGTAAGTGAAGATCCTTTCTGAAATGGTAGCATGCTAGGCCTCCCATGGTCAGATGTAATTACAGAGCCTTTCTAACATGGTGGTAGCCTGGGCCTCCCATGGTCAGATGTAAGTGCAGAGCCTTTCTAACATGGTGGTAGGCTGGGCATCCCATGGCAAGATATAAGTGCTGAGCCTTTCTAACATGGTGGTAGGTTGGGCCTCCCATGGTGAGATATAAGTGCTGAGCCTTTCCAACATGGTGGTACTCCAGGCCTCCCATGGTGGGATATAAGTGTGAGCCTTTCCGACATGGTGGCAAGTCGAGCCTCCCATGGTTAGATGTGAGTGTCAGGCCTTTCTGAAATGGTAGCAGGTTGGGCCTCCCATGGTCAGATGTGAGTGCTGGGCCTTTCTGACATGGTGGCAGGTCGAGCCTCCCATGGTTAGATGTGAGTGTTGGGCGTAAAATTCTTACATGGATGCTGGATGTGTTCCTCCCATGGTCAGATATAAGTGCTGGTCGGGCCTTTTCGACATGGTGGCAGGATGGGCCTCCCATTGTCAGATATAAGTGCTGAAGAATATGAATACCTACCTGGATTCTAGGCCTATAAACAACATGAAAAAGGTTTGGCTCTGTAGAACTTCCTATGACGAGTAGAATTGAGAGATAGCACCATTTGATCGAGATAGCGGAAGCAGTGATGATGATGATGATCCATCTTTGATGATGATATAGTGATGATGTATATTTAATGATGATCCAATGATGGTCCAGTGACGAATACTTGTATTGATGAACTGCGTCAAGAGAAAACCTTCCTAGTTAAGAGGGAGTGTTGATGTATTTGTAACTTCAGAATGTATTCACTTGTATATTTTGTATATTGTATTTCATTGGTCCCTGATGTTCCTATTAGGAGAATCATTAATTGAATCAAGTCATCTAAATTCATAGAGGTTAACCCTCCTAGTTGATCGAGGGGAAAATTCCCCACAATTTCGGGGCACTAGGGTTATTAGACTCTCCTAGAGAAGCTGACCATGGTAAGTAATTTTCAAGTGGAAAACTAGTATAATTAGAAAGTGAGAATTTCTATTTGTAACACACACTCACCTAGTTATAGTGCAAAGGTGAGAGAAGAGGAGTTCACACAAGTGTGTGAGAGAGAGAACAACTGTTGAAGATCATCTTTCTGTCTTTGGGTTTTACTACTGCCATTGGTGCTCATTCTATCTCTGAGGAAGTTGCGGGGTTTTCTCCTTTATGGTTTCACCGAGGAAAATATTTTGTGTATTGTCTCTTGTGATTGATTGATGTGCATGTTATTCTCTCAGATAGCATCCTAAGATAATATTGTTTAAATGATACAAATCTAACAATGATGACTACAAGGCAATGGCCATCGAGATGTGACTCTGACTCTTGAGTCACTTGGGGCTGCAATATAAAGTGTGAAAATGTGTCAATGACTAAGTATATAACAACAAAGAACAACTAATATTCTACTAATAGGCCCAAAATGAGCTCAAAAATTTGTGCTTACTAACTATGTGAACCTTGCTACCAATGTACATTTTTTCATCAAAATGCAATTCAAAAGGTCAGTTTGATGAGTCCTGGTCCTCTACAAGAATTCATTTTTTGCATGAATGTCACAGACTCATGATAACTATAAACAACACTTGATGTCATGCAAATGCAAATAATGGCATGTAGCTAGGATCATAAATTGTGCAGAGGTCGATTTATGCATTACTATAGAAAGGTGTCATTAGGCACACGATATGGAAAAACAATAAGCTAGAAAAAAAATTTGGACCAAAGCACCTGCACAATGGTTTTTAAAAAAATTAAAAAAAACAATTGTTGGCTCAAGAATAGTATTCAATTTGATGGTGGCATGATCATGATGTAATCTCCCTCCGTCCTTCCAAACATTTGTGGTTTCTCACAACATTTGTCCTTAACGGTCTGTTGCTGCCGCAACCTGCTTCCCCGATTTTAGTCTTTTACTTAAACTCAGGGACCCCTCCTTGTCATTTGTTGCTCAAACCTACTGATTGAAAGTTTGGCGTCTTGGAGCTTGTCTTGTGTTTGAAATCGATTGCTCGAATTTTAAGTGTTTGACCAAGTTAGTTTGAGTCGTGCGTTTTTCTGGTACCCGTCAAAGTTTAAAATTTTGCATGAGCAGGAGAAAAGACGGTTTTTAGGGTGAATTTTAATCCCAGCTATGATGT
Source organism: Pseudotsuga menziesii (assembly GCA_001517045.1). Taxonomy (NCBI): domain Eukaryota; kingdom Viridiplantae; phylum Streptophyta; class Pinopsida; order Pinales; family Pinaceae; genus Pseudotsuga; species Pseudotsuga menziesii. The sequence continues at coordinate 728 of LPNX010010453.1, read as the reverse complement.
TTTCTCTCTTTGGATCGGGCCTCTTTTGGAAGAGGTAGAGTCTTATTTCACCCGCCGTTGCGGCCCGCGGAACAATGTCTCCGCCTGACCCACTTCTCTCTGACGCCCGATTCGGGTGGTGAATCGCTTGCCCCAGAGTTCCGTGTCACCCGACGTTGCGGCTGGGGAGATAAAGTCCGGCCCCGACTTGAGTTTCACCCGACGCCCGAACTATCACCTTTACAGCTTCCGTCGCCTGTCTGTAGCTTGCATCTCGTCCACCGTTGCGGGTGGCGGAGCAGTCTACCCACCGATCCGCTCTCCTCCGCCGTCCGATCACCTACGACGCTCGTTTTCCACTTCCTCTCTTCCCATGCTCGCCCGCCGTTGCGGCTCCCCGAAACTTACCCATACAATGCCTGGTTTGTTACTTTGACCTACGGTAGCCGGACCGCAAACTGGACGGATTCCCTATACCAAACAGTCGGCGGGCTAGTTGGGAACGCCGATTGGGGAGAATCCCTTACTGTTGTCGCCTGCGATTTTCCGGGCCTCAACAGTTTTGGCGCTAGAAGGAGGGCCGCCAGTGCATGGCTGGCCGAGGAAACCCGTTTTCCCGAGAATATTCCACTGGTTACAGTTCGGAAAGTAGTGTACCACGCAATTCGTTTCCGGAAGAAGAAGAAAGAGAACATCTATACCCTGTTCGCAACGAGATTGTTAACGATCTAAGAAGACACACCAGGGCA